>PITA01026665.1:0-22246 GCA_004023965.1 Spilogale gracilis
TTGGATAAGTCTGCTGCCAAGGTAATGTTTCTACCATTGTAGTTTACAGTCCTCTTGTCCCAAACTACTTTCAGGATCTTCTCTTTGTTTCTGAGACTTGTGAGTTTTACTATTAGATGTTGGGATGTTGACCTATTTTTATTGATTTTGAGGGAGGTTCTCTGTGCCTCCTAGATTTTGATGCTTGTTTCCTCCCCCAGATAGGGGACGTTCCCTGCTATAATTTGCTCCATCATACCTCTGACCCTCTCTCTTTCTTCTTCTTCTGGGATCCCAATTATTCTAATATTGTTTCATCTTATGGTATCAGTTGTGTCTCATATTCTCCCCTTGTGATCCAGAAGTTGTTTATCTCTCTTTTTCTCGGCTTCTTTATTCTCCATCATTTGGTCTTCTGTATCACTAATTCTCTCTTCTGCCTCATTTGTCCTAGTAGTAAGAGCCTCCATTTTTGAATTCTTGTTCTTATGTTATTAATGCCCATATTGATTTGGCCCTTGGCAGTTGGTACTGCCTCTGGTTCTTTTTTTGAGGTCAGTTTTTCCATTTTGTCATTTTGTCCACGAAAAATAGATGAATGAGAGAACAAAATACTAAAAGAGTAACAATGATCCCAAAGAATTATACACTAAACAAATCAGAGGAGACCTGAAACCATGGGAAAAAGAAAAAAAAAAAGAATGACATCATGCTTGTGAATAGAATAGAGCCATAAGCTAGATTTTGGGTGTATTTTGGTCTGTTAGAAGAAAGCTGCATCCCACAACTTTACAGAAAGAAAAACCTACATATATGTACAAAAGATAAGGTTAAATACAATGAAGGGCTAGAATATGAATGTAAAAATGAAAATTAAAAAATATTTTAAATAAGGAATTTGTAAGAAGTTGGTTGAAAAAGGAAAGAAGAAAAATTCAAGAAAAAAAAGAAGAAAAAATAAAGAAAATTAAAAAAAATTGAGTGACTAAAGAATCACGGCAATAAAGCCATGAATTCTAGGTGCTGTATTCCATTAGTGCTGGAATTTTGCAGCTCTCATTGCTCGGTAAGCTTGTTCTTGACTGGATGTTCTTGCGGATCTTCTGGGGGAAGGTTCTATTGCAGTGATTGTCAAATGTCTGCCCAGGTGGACTTGCACACCCTTGCTGGGGGCCAGGCCACGTAATGTGCTGGGTTTGCTCTCCAGTAGCTTTCTTCCCTGAAGGCTTTCCGTGCCCCTGTAGAGGACAGGAATGAAAATGGTCTCCCAATCTCTGGCCCTGGAGGGGCTGAGTCCTTGGGGCCCCACTCCTCAGTGAGCCCTCAGAGAAAAGGAGTCAGTCACTCCTGCCTCCCTGGTTTCTGGCCACGCTCTGTGCTCACCCACTCTGTGACCAAGTGTTTATATCTTTGGCACACATCCTTGTTTAGATTCTCCGAACTCAGCAGATTCCTGCAGCGTGCTTCTGTGCTGCTCCTCTCGAGGAGGGAAGGGGGATTCTCCCTGCATCTGCCACTTCTTGGGCTTGAAGAGCATTGGATCGCCTGTGTCATGGATCATAGTTCATGGCATCCCTGTGCTGAGAGCCCACTCCTTGGCTCACTCTTTGCAGCCAGCTTTCCCGCTCTTATATGTGGGAGCTCTGCTGTACTCAGGCACTGCTGATCTCCTGTGACTCTGAGAGTCCTGAGACCACACTGTCCCAGGAAGGGTTTCACCCCTCCCCCCTCCATTAGCCACCAGAGTGACGCACCTCACTGGAGCAGACTTCTTAAAGTTCTGATTTTGTGCTCCTCTGCTTTGTCATTTGCTGGGGACTGACTGATGGAGGCTCCCTCTTGTGCTCGGTCTCTCTTCCCATATATTGCCTCAGATTTTCTTCTCTTCATGTCCTACCTTGCAGAAAGTGGTCACTTTTCTGTCCATAGAGTTGCTGCTATTCTTTTCTTTGCTGTCCAGTTGAGCTGATAGGTGTTCAGAATGGTTTGATAGCTATCTAGCTGAAGTCCTCAGACCACATGAAATTTTAGTCTCCTACTCCTCTGCCGTCTTGGACTCACTCCAAAAGTTTTATATTTCATGCGAGTCTCTTTTTTTAAATTTTTGGAAGTATTAGTAAACCTCATTGTTTTAGAGCTCATTAATTGAGATGTGGAACTTTTATCATAGACTGCATTGGTTTGCATTCAAACTCTAAGAACTTTTTTAGCCACTTATTAGTGTAATGCTGTTGAAATAAGATTGTGGAAGCAAATTTATCCAAATTTTTAAAAGTGTGAATGGTTTACTGTTTCCTGTTGTTTATCTTCTAGCATCCATTTTTAGAGTTAGTCTTTTTTTTTTAAATTTTTTAAAGATTTTATTTATTTGACAGAGAGTGACACAGCTACAGAGGGAACACAAATCCGAGGAGTGGGAGAGGGAGAAGCGGGCTTCCGGCCGAGCAGGGAGTGCCATGTAGGGCTTGATCCCAGGACCCTGGGATCATGACCTGAGATGGAGGCAGATGCTTAATGACTGAGCCACCTAGGTGCCCCTCCAGAGTCATTCGCAAAGTGTTAATTAAATAGATTAGTTCATTTAGTGGAATGTCTGCTTGGCTACTTTGATATTTCAGGAAACAATTTATATTTGAAAGTAATCAGATTATACTCACTAGAAAATGTTTATTAGTACCTTTAGTAATCATAATTATTATAGAAGAAGAGCAAAGTACAATGGGGTTTCAAAAGAAAATAATACTTTGTGGTTGATAAACAGGAAAGGAGTAATTTCATTTTGTAGATGCTGTTGAGATGAATTTTGAAGAATGGTCAGATATGCTTTTATCAGTTACAAAAGTAATACGTGTTTATTTCAAACTTCAAACATTATAGAAATACATAATTTTAACTCCCAGAGATGATCATTGTAATAATACATTCAGAATATTCAATTCAAGATATTGATGAGAACAGAGCCTTGAAGACTTTTTTTTCTTGGTCATAGAGAAACTTGGATCATCATCTGTAGCCCATGTGATTATGCTAGCATAGTATCTATTTTCTTTTTAGGGGGAATTTATTTTACTAGGCACTTATTTTTTTTTTTCATATATCTGTTCAAATATTACTCTCGTGGTTTAGTTGTAGATTGATTCTTCCTGAAGACAGCCATTCAGGTGATGTCATTTTTTTTTGTGTACCACTTTATCACTAGTGCCTGGTACAGTCTCTTGGATATATAGTAGGTGCTATTTTAGTATTTGGTGATTGAATGAATAATGTCATAAAAACTAAGATAGGGGCACCTAGATGGCTCAGTCGGTTAAGCATGTGTCTTTGGCTCAGGTCCTGATCCCACCAGGATCCTAGGATTGAGCTTCATGTTGGGCTCCCTGCTCAGTGGAGAATCTGCTTTTCACTCTCCCCTTGCTTGTGCTCTCTCACTCATGCACTCTCTCTGTCAAATACATAAAAATCTTAAAAAAAAGAGCTAAGATATACATGAAGTGGTATAAGTTAGTGGACAGATTGCAATGATTTATTTAGTAATGTAAATGTCTTGATTGAGTTTCTGAAGTTTTTCTTTTTTCCTTTTTATTCTTCTTCTTTTTTTTTTTAAAGAGATTTTATTTATTTGAGAGTGAGTCAGAGAGCATGAGAAGGAGGGAAGGGGCAGACGGAGAGGGAGAAGCAGACTCAATCCCAGGACCCTGAGGTCATGACCCAGGCAGAAGGCAGAAGCTTAACCAACTGAGCCACCCAGGTGTCCCCTTTGTTTTTGTCTTTTTTTTTTTGAAGACTTTATTTATTTAGATTTTCTGAAGTTTAAAATGATTTCTAAAAATAATAGGCCTTGTTTTTTTAGTTGTGAAATGTATCTATTAGGAGAAATTGCCAACAGGTTATCCCATGTTAAATTTTATTTTTTGAGTTGGATTAATTTCATTATAATTGTTACATGTTAAAATACCTTTGATTGTAATGCAAACTGGTGCATCCAACTCTGGAAAACAGTATGAAGGTTCCTCAAAAAGTTGAAAATAGGGGCACCTGCGTAGCTCAGTCGGTTAAGCCTCCAATTCTTGATTTCTGCTTAGGTCATGATCTTATGGTTGTGAGAGTGAGCACAATGGGCTCTGCCTAAGTGAGGAGCCTGCTTAAGATTCTTTCTCCCTTTTCCTCTTCCCCTCCCTTCCATGCACTCTCTCTCTAAAAAAAAAAAAATCTTAAAAAACATGTTAAAAATAGAACTGCCTTGTGATCCAGCAGTGCACTACTAGGTGTTTACCCAAAGGATACAAAGATACGGATTGGAAGGGGTAGGTGCACCCTGATGTTTACAGCCTCGTTATCAGCAATAGCCAAACTATGGAGAAAGCCCAAATGTCCATTGACTGATGAATAGGTAAAGAAGAAATGGTGTGTGTGTACACACACACACACACACACACACATACACACACACCCTGGAATATTACTCAGTTATCAAAAATGTTTTGTCATTTGCAGTGAGTGGATGGAGCTAGAGTGTGTTATGCTAAATGAAATAAGTCAGACAGAGAAAGACAAATATGATATGATTTCACTCATGTGGAATTTAGGAAACAAAACGGATGAACATGTGGGAAGAGGAATAAAACGAGGGAAGCAAACCATAAGAGACTCTAAATGTTAGAGAACAAACTGAGGTTTGATGGAGGGAGGTGGGTGGGGGTACCGGGCTAGATGGGTGATGGGTATTAAGGAGGGTATTTGCTATGATGAACACTAAGTGTTGTATGTAAGTGATGAATCACTGAATTCTACTCCTAAAACCAATATTACTCTATATGAACTAACTAGAATTTAAGTAAAAATTTGGAGAGAAAAAAAATAAAATGAAGATTCCTAGGAAAAAAAGATACCTTTGGAAATTCTTTTTATATTTCCTCTGCCCATTTCTTGTGGGAAATTTATTTCAAATGCCAGTAAAATGGGGTTCTAAGCCTCAATCCAAGGCTCTTACTTGTTTACTTACAGCTGTACTTAGGTCAAATGGTGTTCATTATAGTTGTAGGTTGGTCGTGAGATGGAGTTTATTTTCATGGGTGGTAGGAGGCATTCTCTCTCTCTTTTTTTTTTGTTCATCTGTTTCCTTCATTCAGTATATGCCTTTGCATAGGTGTACAGTGCCTAATGTGCTTGGTGTAAATAGTAGACATGATAACATGTTCATTGGTTAATACCACAACTTAGTTCAAAGAAAATCTAGAGACCTCTAACATAGTTCTACTATAAAACTTTATGGAGGTAAATAATATATTCTCTTGTATCACTTACATTACTGATCTATACTTTCTTCTAGGCATCGAGCATTGTGCTTTACATAATTATGTAGTGGAGTCCTCACAATAATTGAACTGTTATTATCCCTGTTTTATAGAGGAATAACTGAGGTCCAGAGAAAATCAGTCCCTTGCCCAGGATTACATAGCTTACACATGGCAAAGCATGGATTGAAAGCTCTCGACAGGCTGGTCCTGGAGACCCATTTCTTAACAATTGTAATATAGTGAGTGAAAGGTTCTGGAAAAGAGGAATGGTTGGATCGCTTTTGAGCAAATTGATACTGGATTTGTGGGACAGCTGTGATTGCTTGACAGTCTTTTAGGGATGGAATCTGTAGTCAAGTTTCATTAGAATTGGGCACTGACTGAGTGAATGGGTTACTTTTTTCAAGTTTTGAATCATTATTCATTCAATCAACAAGTAATATTCATATATTTCAGAATTTAACCTCAGTAGCTAGTACTAAACCATATGTTTCTTTTTTAGGGTAATAGGTAGTTAAAAATTGATGATGATTGAGTGGTATGTAGTCATAGATTCTTTGGGTCTCTTATAGTGAAAGACAGTTTAGGACTTTGGTATCCAAAAATCCAATAAATTTCTCTGTAAGATATAATAAACAGTATCTCTGTTACCTTTTTTAATCACCTGAGTCTGACTGTTAGCTTGCCTACAATTCTTATTCCTGTTGGAACCTACTAATTGAAGTGGTGGAACACACAGTGGAGTTATTGATGCTTTCATGCCCATCCTTTTTGTTTTTGGCTGTACTGTTGAGATTCTAATGTTTTGGGGAAATCAGAAAATTATTCTGTATTTTGAATACAGTTGTTAATTTGTTTGGTTTTCTTGCTTACTGCTTGGGTAACTAGTTTGAGGTCCCAGTTTAGTGGGTATTGATTTTGATTGTTCTACAGTTATTAAATTTATGATAAAATGTCAGTAGGCTTTATGGGGATTGCTACTGCTGCTAAACACTCTTTTTACTGCTGAAAAAAACCTGTTTCATTACTTTCTTGGTTTCTTGATTTCTTTTTTCATGTAGAAATACTGGCATTTTTTTGTGTGTATTAATATAAGATTATTTGTTCACAATCCAAATAATACAGAGAAGTACTTTTCTCTAATTCCACAGTGAAAGATAACCATTAATAGTAATGATACAGTATATATGCCTTTTTGTCCTTTTGAGTACAGTCATAGATATTTTTTACATGCATATGCACCATTTCATTGTGAAAGAATATTAATATTAGTATGTAAAAAGGTCTGCCTTATTTTGTATTCTGTATTTTATTTGACTTAGTCATTGTTGTTGGATAACATTAGTGTGCCTCAGCAAAGAGCCCAGGTCATGTATGATTGTATGTGTCTCTTCATTGTTAGAATGAATTTCTGGAGTTGGATTTTAGGGTTGAAGATATGCATTTTTTAAAGGTTTTGATATGTGTAAAAAATTATACTCTGGAAAGTTTGTACTATTTTATACATTCACTCCAGCTGTGTAAGAGAAGTCTCATTTTTTTCTAACATTAATATATTAAGCATTTGCCAATCTAATGGTGGTAAAGTATTTTGGTTTGGCTTTCCCAGACTTTCGGTGAAATTGTTTTTTGTCAATTTTCCTATAGATGTTTTATCTTTTGCATGTAAGTCTGTAAAATTTACTAGTATAGAGTAATTGGTTAAAGATTTTAGAAAATAATTTGAAAGATAAAACAATGAGTCTTTGAGAAGATAAAACAATGAGAAATATATTCTCCTATATTTAATATGTTCTTGAGAGTATTTTCCTTATTAGTAAAATATATGAGGTTATTATATAGAGTTATTTAAGAGTATTTAGAGTATCCAGAGATCCATAATAAATACATTTGTGTATTTACTTGTTAGATTTAGCAAGATGAGTTGCTGCATTGTTTTCATTTTGATAAAATTTTGTTTAGAAAGTGATTTAAGTGATATGGGTGGGGGAAAGTCTTATACTGTCATATTGGTTTGTACTCTTTTTATTTACCTTTTGCAGATACTGTACTCCAAGATACTTGGATTATGAAGATTTGGAGCGCAAGTACTGGAAGAACTTAACTTTTGTGGCACCTATCTATGGCGCAGACATTAATGGGAGCATATACGATGAGGTATATTTATACTGTAATGGGTTTTGTAAAGCGCAGATTTCCTAGTTTCGTTACCATTCTAGGTTCTTGAGAAGTAGTCCCATTATACTTTGTGTGATCCATAATTCCTCATAGGATAAGAGGAAATCAAGACATATCAGTAGGATTGCTGTTGCTGGTATTTTTCATATTGAGACTAGTGGATGGTACAAATACCTGAAATTGTTCACCAGTAATTTATTAAGTGGTTATCTGGCTAATCTTTAAATTACATTAAAATTTTTTCAAGCAAAACACATTGTAAAGATATTTGGGAAACAGGAAATATTATCCATAATACTACCACTTTAAGGCAAAAAACAATATTTTAGTAGTTTTCCCCTAGCCATTTAAAAAAGTTATATTTGAACAGGTTTATTCTCCTTTTTTCCACAAATTGTGAAAATTTTTCTTATTTATTTCTTTTAAAAAAATATTTATTTATTTTAGAGAGAGAGAGAGTGTGCACACGCATGCATGGAGAGGGGAAGGGCAGAGGGAGAGAGAATCCCAAGTGGACTCCCTGCTGAGTATGGAGCCCGTGGAGGGTGAGGGCTAGATCTCAGGACCTGAGATCATGACCTGTGCCAAAATCAAGAGTTGCACACTCAGGGCGCCTGGGTGGCTCAGTGGGTTAAAGTCTCTGCCTTCGGCTCAGGTCATGATCCTAGGGTCCTGGGATCGAGGCCCACATGGGCTTTCTGCTCAGCAGGGAGCCTGTTTCCTCTGTGCTCTCTCTGCCTACTTGTGATCTCTCTCTCTGTCAAATAAATAAATAAAATCTTAAAAAAAAGAAAAAGAGTTGCACACTCAACCCACTGAGCCACCTAGATGCTCTGATTTTTCTCTTTTTCAAAAAGTACATATTAAATATTAAGTCTTCCAGTTATTTTTCATGAGACCATAATATGCTAGAAATTATCCAGTCCTTTTTGCCTCCCGCTAATACATGTAAATTTTGTCTTTTGTTGCTGTTGCTGTTCTTCCTTTTGAAAACCTCTTTCCTATATCATTGTTTCATTTTGGGAAATGTCTTACATACTGAAGAATTGAAGTAGTGCACACAGTGAACACTTGGATACTCTTCACCTAGATTCACCAGTTGTTAATATTTGCCTCATTTCCTTTCTTTTTTCCTTGCTCTGCATTCTCTGTCTCTCTGTGTTTCTGTCTGTCTGCTATAACATTTGAAAGTAAGTTGCAGACATTATGACAGTTCTCCTTTAATTATTACGTGTGTTTTAATAATAAGGCAATTTAACATTGTATATCATTTAATATACAGATCATATTCATGGGATCCTAATTTTGCCAATAATATATATAAATTCTTTTTCCTCATCTGAAGGATCTGGTCAAGGGTTTCTCTTTATAATTAGTAAGAGATTTATAGGGCAATGCTTAGAGACTAGATGACTGTCCTGTATCCCAGCAGCTTTTCATCCAGTGAACTTACATCCATTGGTAATCTTTGCCTATATCTATTATTATAGTATTTTTAAAGTTTTTATATTTTGAAAGCTAGAAAAGTGCATAAAACACAACTTAAGTCTTCATAAATTATTGCAAGATGACCACCTGTGTACCATCATTGACCTCAAGCACCCTAGAGTTCCCCTTCACACCTCTTCATTGATCAGGTCTCTCCAAAGACAG
Source organism: Spilogale gracilis (assembly GCA_004023965.1). Taxonomy (NCBI): domain Eukaryota; kingdom Metazoa; phylum Chordata; class Mammalia; order Carnivora; family Mephitidae; genus Spilogale; species Spilogale gracilis. Next base: position 9,108 of record PITA01026665.1, read on the forward strand.
TCACTATTCTGACTTTATGGCAATCATGTACTTCTTTTCTTTCAAGATATAGTTTGTTATATCCTGCTTCTGAATTTTATATAACTAGAAGAATCGTTTAGTGTGTATTCTTTTATGTCGGGCTTCTTTCATGGATTATAAACATTTCTAAGCCTTTTCTGCACTGTAGTAGTAGTTCATTCATTTTCTTTGCTGTTATTCTATTGTATAAATGTTCCATTGTGCATTTATTGTTCTGTTGCTAATGATCACGTTGATGGCTTCTAGTGTTGGCTTTTATGCACAAAACTTTCATGAATGTTCAGCATGTTTCCCTGAGCATGAAAACATGTGTTTATATTGGATGTACGCCTAGTAGTAGTTATAGGTTATGCACATGGTTAGCTTTAGAAAAAAAACTTTTCCAGTTTGTACCTTCTTATAGCAGTGTTTTTGAGTTCCCATTGCTTCCCATCCTACCTAATACTTGGTATTGTCATTCTTTTAAATTTAGTCTTTTTGGGATGCCTGGGTGGCTCAGTTGGTTAAGCAACTGCCTTCGGCTCAGGTCATGATCCCAGAGACCTGGGATCGAGTCCCACATCGGGCCCCCTGCTCGGCAGGAGGCCTGCTTCTCCCTCTCTCACTCCCCCTGCTTGTGTTCCCTCTCTCACTGTGTTTCTCACTGTCAAATAAATAAAATCTAAAAAAAAAATAAATTAAATTTAGTCTTTTTGTTGGGTGCATATAGTAGTAGCTTCTGGTTTTAATTTATGTTATGATTTTTTCCCTTATGTTCATTGACTTTTTGGATTTTTCCTTTTACTGAGGTGCCTTTTTAAGCCTTTCGAATATTTTTCTTTTGTGTCTTTTCTTCCTGATTTATAGTTCTTTATACATTCTGTGTATGAGGTAGTGGCACAATTTATAGTTTTCTAGATTGATTTTTTTTTAAAGATTTATTTATTTAGAGAGAGGAGTGGGAAGGGGCATATGGAGAGGGAGAGAGAAACTTGTAGACTCTGTACTGAGCATGGAGCCTAATATGGGGCCTCGACCTCATGACCCTGAGATCACAACCTGAGCTGAAACCAAGAGTCAGATGTTTAACTGACTGTACCCCCAGGTACCCCTACATGGATTTCTAAATTGAAAGGACTATTCTTTTTTTTTTCCCCTCAAAGATTTTATTCATTTATTTTTGAGAGAGAGAGAGAGCGAGCAAGCATACAAGCCAGGGGAGAGGCAGAGGGAGAACTAGACTCCTGGCTGAGCAGGGAGCCCCATGCAGAACTCCATTCCAGGACCCTGGGATCATGACCTGATCTGAAGACAGATGCTTAATCAAGCACCCAGGCGTCTAAAAGAACCATTCCTATTTTTGAATATGAATTAGATATTAGATGATACTGTGAAATTATTGTTTTATTATTCTATTATTCTGTTAGATGTAATGATAGCATGGTGACCATATAGTCATATATGTATATATATATTTATTAATTAAAGTTGCACCTTTAAATATATGCAGGTTAAGTGACATAGGGTTGGCATTTGCTTTTAAAATACTTCAGAGAGGCACCTGGGTGGCTCAGTTGGTTAAGCGACTGCCTTTGGCTCAGGTCATGATCCTGGAGACCCTGGATCAAGCCCCTCATCAGGCTCCCTGCTGGGCGTGAAGCCTACGTCTCCCTCTCTCACTCCCCCTGCTTGTGTTCCCTCTCTGGCTGTGTTTCTCTCTGTCAAATAAATAAAATCTTAAAAAAAAAATAAAATACTTCAGAAAATAAGATGGATTAGACATGATTGAAAGAAGATTGGCAAAGTATTGGTAATTGAAGCTGGGTGATAGATACATGACACTTTAAATACGTATATGTTTGAAATATTAAAGTTAAGAAAAGAGAAAACATTCCCCATTCTCCTGGCTTTTCATTAATATAAATAAGTTCTTTGTTGAGAATTTATTATTTATTAAAGTAGTATATTTCATGTAGAAAATTGAAAAAATACAGAAAAATATGAAGAAAATAAAAATTACTCGCAAGCTTACCAAATAGAAACAGCTGCTTTAAGATTTCCTTTGGCTTTTCATTTTACGTGAATGCGTTTGTATGTGTATGCATGTGTTTGCATGTTAGTCTATGTTTTTCCAAAGAATCAAGGAGGTTTTAACAGTTTTTGGCTACATGGCTCTTTAGAGGATCATCTAGGGTATTGTAGTTCCAGCTATATGTAGATTGCCAGATTGTGCCTTAGATTTTTGCTCTCTCTATTTTTTTTTTTAAAGATTTTATTTATTTGACAGAGAGAAACACAGCGAGAGAGGGAACACAAGCAGGAGTGAGAGAGGGAGAAGCAGGCTTCCCGCCGAGCAGGGAGCCCGATGTGGGACTCGATCCCAGGTCTCCAGGATCATGACCTGAGCTGAAGGCAGTCGCTCAACCAACTGAGCCACCCAGGCGCCCCATTTTTAGTGTTTCAATTCTAGTGTATTCTGACTTATTCTTTAGTGATAACAAGTCTATTTTTTAAAAGATTTATTTATTTGAGAGAGAGAGTCCCAAGTAGACTCTGTACTGAGCATAGAGCCCGGCTCCATCTCAGGACCCTGATATCGTGACCTGAGCCCAAACTAAGAGTCAGATGCTCAACCGACTATACCACCCAGGTGCCCTGATGACAAATCTGTTTTTAAGTTTTAACGTGTTAAGGTTACTTATGTTTGGGAAAATGAGCACACTTAACAGCCAGGCTTCCTTACAGAACATGCCACCTTGTCTTAAACCACTTCTGTGGGATTTCCATTGGAATGGGGAAGGCAGAGTAAATACTGTTGGCATTTTATACATGGGACCTAGGGAAATATTTCCAAAGTTCCCAGGCTAGTTGAGGGGCTGCCAGATGCTTTTCATATCTTCTGTATCAGTTTTAAGGAAGTAGTTGTATATAGTTAATTTCATAGTCGTAGAAATTGTGAAACTAGGTTGTTGTCAATCACAAATTACCTCTGAACTGATGGTTTATTTTGTGCCATCTCTCTGGTTTCTTCTGTGTGATAACTGGCAAGTTTTTAGGCTTCCAAGAGGAAGATTGAGCTGAGGAATCATCTAGGTTCTGGACTGAGAGTTTGCATGTCTTAATACTCTAAAATAAAATAAAACTCAATTTAAGGTTTTTCTTTCTTTTTTCTAACTACCCTTTGGGGTAATTGACCTCTTTGTTCCTTTTTGCATATATAATTAAGAGTTAGAAGCAGTGGGGCGCCTGGGTGGTTCAGAGGGTTAAGCCTCTGCCTTCGGCTGAGGTCATGATCCCGGGGTCCTGGGATCGAGGCCCGCATCGGGCTCTCTGCTCGGTGGGGAGCCTACTTCCCCCTCTTTCTCTGCCTGCCTCTCTGCCTATTTGTGATCTCTCTCTGTGTCAAATAAATAAATAAAATCTTAAAAAAAAAAGAGTTAGAAGCAGCATATTTAGGACAGTTTCCAGAACAATTAACAAAAATACCCTGAACTAGTTTTCCCTATTTGATAGTAAAATACAATAATTATTGATGGCACAGAAGAAGTTGGACTTTGGTTTGCTGTGCTTATCAGTGTACTTTTTTTTTTAAATATATTTTTAAATAATTTTAAAAATTTTAAAATTAATATTAAAAAAAAAATAAGACAGAGAGAGAGAGATCACAAGTAGGCAGAGAGGCAGGCAGAGAGAGAGGAGGAAGCAGGCTCCCTGCCGAGCAGAGAGCCTGATGTGGGCCTCAATCCCAGGACCCTGAGATCATGACCTGGGCCGAAGGCAGAGGCTTAACCCTCTGAACCACCCAGGCGCCCATCAGTGTACTGTTTGTATTTGAAAATCAGTTACACACTGGTATTGTTTTAAGGGATCATTGACTTTAGAATTCAGATTTGAGTAATGTTAAAATCCGAAGAACAAAATCCACTGGTTTATAAACGTGCAGTTTTTGTTTTTTTAATAATAATTTATTTTATTTTTTCAGTGTTCCATGATTCATTGTTTTTGCCCTATACCCAGTGCTCCATAAACATGCAGTTTTAAAGTATCCTCATCATTTTCATATTCTGAAGTCAGGAATTTGTCGTTTGGGTAGGACCTACAAGGCATAGTATTTTATGGGATTTGTGTGGTTCTGCAGGAACATTTAGTAGCCCCAGAGTTGAGCTGACGTTTTCAAAGCTTTTGTAGCATAAAGAGAGGCAAGTGAGATGTTGTCAAGTGCTATTGCTAAATAAAACCAGTCACACCCCCAACACCTGAATTCAGAGACATGAAAAACAGCTTGTGTTTGCCGCCTTGAGATAGACAGATGGAGAGTGAAGAGAGAATGCATTAAAGAGAGTGATGAAATAACCTATGACTGTCAGTGTTTGAAATCATCACAATGAATGTGCATCGAAAAAGCCCATGTAAAAAAAAAAAAAAGAAAAGAAAATGCCCATGTATTGTTTTGCTCTTTACTATTGTGTCCTTGAATTGACTGTTTGGCTCAATATGTAAATTATATTGGGAAGTGGTTTGATATGGTTCATGGCATTATTTTGGAAGGAATTGTCATCAAATTGTAGTTCACTTTGCCTCCTAATTTCTGGTTATGACCATTTCCTTTAATTTTAGTAGAATGATCAAAAAAACCTTAGCTTTTTTTTTTTTTTTTTTTTTTTTTTTTTGGGTGAGGCTGGGAGTTCGTGGAGAGGTAAGAGGATTAATTTGTGTAAGGATCCTCAAGTAATTCATAAGCTTAAAGGGGCAATAAAGTGTAATGAGCTTGGCCATCAAGGCAAGTGCAGATTCCTAGGGAGCTGGGAGGAGAGACACTTAGAGGTGCTGAAGGAGCGCTTGCTGCAGGAGAGAGAGCATCTGAACTGGACCTAAATGAGTAAGTTCCCGTCAGGTAAAGGAGGCAGAAAGGAGGATGGGACAGGAGCTAGACAAATTTGAAGGTAAGACCACACATAATAGTCTCTGTATTTTTACTGAATTCTGAGTTTTTTTTCAGAGCACCTGCTTGAGGAGGGGGAGGCTGGCCTGGAATAATGGATTCTAAGAGGAAGGGATTTGCCCCAGAGGGCAGGGAGGGCTGTGGATATGGGCTCAGACCCATGGTGCTTTAGTGGCCCCTCCTGGTCACATGTTTGTCTTGCAGCACCAGGCATATCTTTTCAGTGGCAAGGAGATGGGTGCCATTTTAGTGATGATCAGGCTTGGATACAACACAGGATGTAGGGGTGAGGGTATTCATGAAGGGCTAGTAAGAACAGTCATCCCTAATAGTAAAGAGAGAAGGACTTGGAGATCCCAGGGAATGAGTCGGCTCCTCTTTCATTCTGCTTCTTTCAGATTTCCTTAGGATATACAAAAAGAAAATCAGTCCATACCATGGGCAGTAGCCTTTGGCAGTAGTAATAGGCACATAATTTAAACAAGTTACTGTTTTTTAAATTGAAATACCAAGACTATCAAGGGCACGTGGTGACCTGATGCAGAGCAGGGCTTGGCAGTCGAAGTCTGTCTGTCTTTATACATAAAGTTTTATTGGATCATAGCCTAATTCATTCATTTACATATTATGCCTTTTTTCCCCCACTACAATGGCAGAGTTAAGTAGTTATGACAGATTGTATGGCTCACAAAAGCTAATATACTTACTGTCTGGCCCTTTGCAGAAAAAGTTTGCCAGTCTGGCCCTTTGCAGAAAAAGTATTGTCCCTAATACAGAGGCAGAATTATGTACTCAGGGAAGGATGCCCAAAACGTTTTTGATATAGATGGGATATAAATAAAATTCTGAATGTTCTCAGGAGAATGAGATCCATATATATTGACTATACTGATACTTTGAGACAGTGAAATTGAGGTGTTTAATGATTTCAGGAATTTTCTGTAATTTAAGAGGTTCCTGAATTTAGAAATAGAACAGCCTATGTTCTTGGGTGGCCCTAGATGACTCCTTGGTAACAGCTTAAGAGTCCTAAGATCTGAATTTTTGTTGTTGTTATGCTTGTCCATTATATGTATTTATGTGTGTATATGTGTGTGTGTGTGTGTGTGTGTGTGTGTGTGTGTAGATATATATATATATATATATTTAATTTTAAGCATTTAATTAATTAATTTAAGGATTTTATTTATTTGAGAAAGAAAGAGAGCATGATTGGAGGGACAGATGGAGAGGGAGAACCAGACTCAAGCAAGGAGTCTGATGTGGCACTCAAGCCCAGGACTCTGAGATCATGACCTGAGCCGAAGATAGACACTTAACCCAGGTGCCCAGGCTTGTGCATTATAAAGAAAGTTTTAACTAGCTTTTGCTAACTACACATTTATTTATTTATCTATCTATCTATTTATTTATTTTTAAAGCTTTTGTTTGTTTGTTTGTTTATTTTAAATTTTATTTATTTATTTGGCAGAGAGAAACACAGCCAGAGAGGGAACACAAGCAGGGGGAGTGAGAGAGGGAGAAGCAGGCTTCCTGCTGAGCAGGGAGCCCGATGTGGGGCTTGATCCCGGGTCTCCGGGATCATGACCTGGGCCGAAGGCAGTCGCTCAATCAACTGAGTCACCCAGGCACCTCAGTGAATACAGTTTTGATGCCGTAGACCCTAATGGGATCTGGGACACCTAGTGGTCCCCAGAAAATACTTGAAAACTGTTATTTTAAGATATTTAGCAAAGGATTACTTCTCTGATCTCAGTCTACGTAAATGATGCAGGGATTTTTTTTTTTTTATGCAGGGATTTTAAGACAAAATAACAATGTTTTATTCTTGTTACTGACGTTCAGGTATCTGCATTCCTTTTTTTTTTTTTTTAAGATTTTATTTATTTTGTTTGACAGAGGAAACACAGCTAGAGAGGGAATACATACAGGGGGAGTGTGGGAGGGAGAAGCAGGCTTCCCGCAAGCATGAAGCCCTATGCGGGGTTCAGTCTTGGGACTCCGGGATCATGACCTGAGCTGAAGGCAGAAGTCTCATGACTGAACCACCCAGATGCCCCACGTGTTCCTGATATAAACTTCAAAGACCAAGTCACATTAGGAGACAGTGGTTCTCATCATGGAAGTTATGGAATTCTTTGGGGGACATCATGCCGTATTTTCTGTCATATAACTCAGGCAAAATTTTACAAGCAGAAAATGGACATAGGATGTGAACTCAAGTCCCTAAGTCTTAAAATATTAAAAATATTTTAAAGAAATTATGTTTCTAAGATTATTGCTCAATGTTAATTTGCTACACAGGTATCACTTAATATACAATTGATAGAAAATTCATAACATTTTGAAAAACTTCTGTTAAGTCTTAAGACAAAAAATATGGCGTCTTATACTGTATATTTCTCCTTGAGAACTGGAGAGTTTTTTTTTCCCCTGCAAATTATGTAATGGGTAGATGGATATGTATTTGGGGTCGTCTTTCCAATACCTTTTGCCAATTTTCTTTATGGTATGTGAGTATAAATACATAAATGTTTAAGGTAAAGTACCTTTTTGTTGATATAAATGTTAAGGATAAAAAATTTGGAAAGCATTGTATAAGAGAAAAAAATTGAAATCACTTGTAAATCCTGGCACAGACACCAGCTGTCCAAAACAGTTAGTCTATTTCTTTGCAGTGTTATTTCTCTACTTAATGCTTGATAACTGTGGTTTTTTGTTTGTTTGTTTGTTTTTTGTTTGCTTGTTTGTCTTTTATAGGTATGGTATCATAGTGAACCTATTTGTTTTCTTTTTCTCTCCTATTTTAACACATTGTGAACACTTTCCTGTGTTGATAGGTGTTCTTCAACAGGGTGATTTAACATTTTTTTTATATGTCTTATTTTTATTGGTAGGGTGGTTTTCTCAGGGGAGTAGGGAGCATAAATCTAAGGCAAAGAGGGAATGCAGGCAGGCTGTGGAGGCAGGGAGGGCATGACAACGCCTGGTCTTGCAGAGATCAGCGTGGGGTAGGCCATAGGCCATAGTGGGGTGGCCAGATAATTGTCAGCCTGAGAGAGTGACACTTGGCTGCAGACACCTGGCTGCCTTATTTCCCACCTTTCCCACACAGCCTCTTGAAATAGAAGGTCATACTAAACAGTACAGGATATTTGATCTATTTACTTACGTAATCATTGCCTGCTACCCCTAGCTGTGACTTTCAAGAAAGCCCTGTCTTTGCCTTGGAGTCTTCATCTGTAAAGGGAAGTGATTGAATTAACTGCTCTCTGAGGTTCCTCTCAGATTAAAAATGTTTGTTTCATGACAAGCGACATTTCTTGAAGAACGTGAACTGGATTCTTTGATAGTGAAGTTTTACAAACTCCAGATTTTTTTTATATTATAATTTTATCAAGAGCGCCTCTATAAGAAAGCTTTTGCCTAAAACATGGGAATCTTTTCATACTAAGATTTTAGTTTTAGTGGCATCTTTAGCCTTATAAATGATACATATTTTTTCTTCTCACAATGGGGGAGCTTAAAAACCTTTATCCACCAGATGGTGCACTTGGACAACGAATTTATCTAAGACAGGTTTTCCCAATGAGGTTAAACAGTTTAAACTGAGTCACTAACAGAGTTCCTCTCCATTTTGTATTTGTATCGTGTCAGTATGTCCTTTCTCTTCAAATAAGAAACAGTTTGAAGCCAGAACACTGTGTGTGTAATTTTCACATTCAAGGTAAAATGCCATCATTCCAGACTTGTTTTGGTGCAAAGAAAGAGATATTGGTTTACAGGATTTTGACTTTCAGATTTTAGTTTCCTGAAATTAGGTTTCCAGTTAATCAAAACTCGTTATCTGCCAGCATATTATGGCTGATCTTCAGTGAATGGTCCCATATAATGCCATCTGGACGGGGGAGATGATGGTACTCCCAATTCACTGGTCATATTTCATCTAGGTGTTCCATCAGTGTTTTTCGAGGGCTCTTGCTTCGGCATGCCAGGATTATAGAGGAACTGACAGTGGAAGACGTGTGAAGCCCAGACGCGGGGTGACCTCAGAATACATAGCCACTGCCCTCAAGGGTATTGCATTTGAGAAGGTTAGGTGGGATTGCTGTGGGAACATGTTTTATCTCTGAAAGAACTTTCTGAAGAATGTAAGTGCCCCAGAACAGGCGAGGCTGCCACTTTGAGATAAGCAGCTACTGACCTCAGCATGTTCATGGGGAAAACTGTCTGATCTTATATTGGAAATGATTTTGGGTTTAATAGGATTTGGATAGAATTCATCATTTTTCTTTAAGTCTTCTCTTTATGTGTCAGCTGTTAAACTTCACAGTTAGAGGTATACTTATATGTTCTATACAGTGCTAAATTGGTAAATCAGAAATACGTGTAGAGTCTCATGCTGCTGAGTGGTCTGTGGAAGTAGGAGAAGTGTCAGGATAGCAGGACTTTGGCAGTGCAGGGTGCTTACTAGGTAGCTGGAGAGTCACGAAAGGTTTTCCCAAGGGGTACATAACACATACAGTGTGAACTAGGTGCTCCAAGGCTGGCACGAATACTGTGTGTCTTAAGAGTATAAAGAGGTGAAGCTTCCTGGGGACTAACATAATCCCTGAGATTATGGTGAGAATGAATGTTATAGTGGCCATCAGACATATGAGCTGTGTTGAGGGGTGAGGTTGCTAAATGCTCTCTGGATATTAGGTGATCAGTCGGCCCAGAGGGGAAGATAGCTCTTGGGAAATAATTAGGGAAACAGCAATAGGAATCACTGAAGGGGCCAGAACATGAAGACCGGAGGTGAAAACCAGAGTTTTATTGCTGAATTTGACTGGTGATCATAGAATCATTGTTTTTTTCACCTGGAAGGAGTCTTGGAAATCATCTGATGTAGTCAACACATTTTTTGATGAAGAACCTCAGATTGAAATAGGATTTATCCAAGGTGACACCCACTTAGTGGCAGAGCTGGGAGACTCCTTTTCCTACTCTTTCTACTGTTCTACGCAGTTGCTAGGAAGGGTGATTAGAACTTTGAACTGAGTTGTGTACTTTGGTCCTCTTCCTTTCTTGGGTTATATCTTCCAGGGTCTTCACTGGATGTTTACTATCTTCAGAAGCAAGCTTCTTCTGTTGCCATTGCAGCCCTGGCCTTACCTGCAGGTGTATAAAAGTACTGTATTCAGGCATGTCCATTTGAAGCTCCATTCCTACCTTGGCCCCACTATTTAAAAAAAATAAAGATGAATATAATCTAGATTTCATTTTTATTATGGCTTTTAAAGACATGGAAGCAGGTATATTTTTAAAGAGGTATTTTATAAATAGAATAGAAAGAGTCATGTAATTCTTTGAACAAAGAGCTATTGGCTTCTAGAATCTGTTTTATTTTTATATATTTTTATTTTTAAAAGATTTTCATTTATTTATTTTACAGAGAGAAACACAGCTAGAGAGGGAACACAAGCAGGGGGAGTGAGAGAGGGAGAAGCAGGCTTCTCGCTGAGCAGGGAGCCTGATGTGGGGCTTGATCCCGGAACTCCGGGATCATGATGTGAGTCAAAGGCAGACGGTTAATGACTGAACCACCCTGGCACCCCTAGAATCTGTTTTAGAAATGGTCAGAAATATGGGTCAATGTTTATTTACCAAAATTACTTTCCAGTATTTTTTTTTAATTAGAACAAAGAATGTAAAATAATGTATGTGTTACAAAGGAAAATAATACAGACTGTTGTAGACATGAAGTAATACACTAGAGTAGGTATTAGGAAAATGTTTGTTTATTCATTGGTGAGTGAATAAACCAAAGTAACTGTATATAGATATATCCCCAAGATAGATGGAGCAAAGGTGGTCCCAGGAGGGAAGTATTTAGCCGCATAGGCCTTCCTTAAGAAGGAACGAAAGTCTCAAATACACAACCTAACCTTACATCTAAAGGATCTGGAAAAAGAATAGCAAATACAGCCTAAAATCAATGGGAGAAGAGAAATAATAAGGATTAGGGCAGAAATCAATGATATAAAAATAAAGAAAACAGTAGTATAGATTGATGAAACTAGGAGCTGGTTCTTAGAAAGAAATGATAAGACCGATTTACCCTAGCCAGACTTATCAAAAAGAAAAGAGAAAGGACCCAGGTAAATAAAATCATGAATAAAAGAGGAGATCACAACCAGCAGCAAAGACCTACAAACAATTATAAGAGAATATTGTGAGCGTGTTCCTGACCTCAGGGGAAGAGCTCTTAGTTTTTCCCCATTGAGAGAATGATATTTGCTGTGGGTTTCTCATAGACAGCTTTTTAAGTTTTTTTGAAGATTTTATTTATTTATTTGGCACAAAGATCACAGGCAGGCAGAGAGAGAGGGAGAAGCAGGCTCCCTGCTGAGCAGAGAGCCTGACATGGGACTGAGCTGTCCTGTCCCAGGACCCTGAGCCCATGATCTGAGCTGAAGGCAGAGGCCCAACCCACTTAGCCACCCAGGTTCCCCTAATATATAGCTTTTGTGAGGTATGTACCCTCTATCCCTACACTGTGAAGAGTTTTGAGCAAGAAAGGATGTACTTGGTCAAATGCTTTCTTTTTCTGCATCTACTGAGAGTATCATATGGTTCTTGTTCTTTCATTAAAGTATTTTATCACATAGATTGTTTTGTGGATGTTGACCCAAGCTTGCAGCCTGGGAATAAATCCCACTTGGTTGTGGTGAATAATCCTTTTAATGTACTGTTGGATCCTATTGGCTAGTATTTTGGTGAGAATTTTTGCATCCATGTTCATCAGAGATATTAGTCTCTAACTCTTTTTTTTGAAGGGGTATTTGAATGGTTTTGGGATCAAGGTAATGCTGGCCTTATAAAATGAATTTGGAAGTTTTCCATCCGTTCTAATTTTTTGAAAAGCTTCAGGCAAATAGATATTAATTCTTCTTTACATGTTTGGTAGAATTCCCCTGGGAAACCATCTGATCCTGGGCTCTTGTTGTGAAATTTTTGATCACTGTTTAATTTCCTTACTGTTTATGGGTCTGTTCATGATTTTTTTTCTTCTGCGTTCAGTTTTGGTAGTTTAGTCTCTAAGAATTTGTCCATGTATTCCAGACTGTCTAATTTGCTGACTTAGAGTTGCTCATAATATGCTCTTACATTGTTTGTATTTCTTTGGTATTGGTTGCAATATGTCTTCTTTCATTCATGATTTTTTTTTTAAAGATTTTATTTATTTGACAGAGAGAAATACAGCCAGAGAGGGAACACAAGCAGGGGGAGTGAGAGAGGGAGAAGCAGGCTTCCCGCCGAGCAGGGAGCCTGATGCGGGACCCGATACCGGGTCTCCAGGATCATGACCCGAGCCGAAGGCAGTTGCTTAACCAACTGAGCCACCCAGGCGCCCCTCATTCATGATTTTATTAATTTGAGTTTTTTCTCTTTTCTTTTTGATAAGTCTGGCTAGGGGTTTATCAGTCTTTTTAATTCTTTCCAAGAACTAGTTCCTACTTTCGTTGATCTGCTCTACTGTTCTTTTAGTTTCTATTTCATTGATTTGTGCTCTGGTCTTTATTATTTCCCTGCCCTGCAGGGTTTAGGCTTTATTTGCTGTTCTTTCTCCAGCTCCTTTAGGTGTAGAGTTAGGTTGTGTATTTGAGACATTTTTTGTTTCTTGAGAAAGGCTTGTATTGCTGTATACTTTCCTCTTACGACCGCCTTTGCTGCATCCCAAAGATTTTGAACAGTTGTGCTTTCATTTTTAGTTGTTTCTATGAATTTTTAAAAATTCTTCTTTAATTTCCTGGTTGACCCATTTGTTCTTTAGTAGGATGCTGTTTAGCCTTCATGTATTTGAGTTTTTTCCAACTTTCCTCTTGTGATTTGAGTTCAAGTTTCAAAGCCTTTGGTCTGAAAACATGCAGGGAATGATCCCAGTCTTTTGGTACCGGTTGAGACCTGATTTGTGACCCAGGATGTGATCTATTCAGGAGAACGTTCCCGGTGCACTAGAGAAGAATGTGTATTCTGTTGCTTTGGGATAGAATGTTCTGAATATATCTGTGATGTCCATCTGGTCCAGTGTGTCCTTTAAAGTCTTTATTTCCTTGTTGATCTTTTTGCTTAGAAGATCTGTCCGTTTCAGTGAGGGGGGTGTTAAAGTCCCCTACTGTTGTTGTATGATTGTTGATGTGTTTCTTTGCAT
>PITA01026666.1:0-22247 GCA_004023965.1 Spilogale gracilis
TCTCTCTCTCTCTCTCTCTCTCTCTCTCTCTCTCTCTCTCTCTCTCTCTCTCTCTCTCTCTCTCTCTCTCTCTCTCTCTCTCTCTCTCTCTCTCTCTCTCTCTCTCTCTCTCTCTCTCTCTCTCTCTCTCTCTCTCTCTCTCTCTCTCTATCTCTCTCTCTCTATCTCTCTATATCAAATAAATAAATAAAATCATTAAAAGCAATTTAGCGGGGCACCTGGGTGGCTCAGTTGATTGAGCGACTGCCTTCGGCTCAGGTCATGATCCTGGAGACCCATGATCAAGCCCCACATCAGGCTCCCTGCTCAGTAGGAAGCCTGCTTCTCCCTCTCTCACTCCCCTCTCTCACTGCGTTTCTCTCTGTCAAATAAATAAATAAAATCTTTTTAAAAAATAAATAAATAAAAGCAATTTTGCCATATGCAACAACATGGATGAATCTTGAGGGTGTTATACTAAGTGAAATAAGTCAATGACAAAATTATATAAACTCACTTATATGTAGAATTTTAAAGTAAAGAAAAATGAGCTTATACAGAGAACAGATTTAACATATTGGTAGTTGGTAGATGGGGAGGGGGTCAAAAGGTAAGAATTTCTAATTAGAATTACATGTGATGAAGGTGTTAGTGCTACCTTGACAATCACATTACAATACATAAATTTATCAAATTAACATGCTTCACACCTTAGACTTGCATAATGTCATATGTCAGTTATATTTCAAATAAGGATGTAAAAAAGATCATTGTGTATTTCATGTAAAAAATGGCATTCAGTGAATGATTACTGAACAGTATAATCATGACTATTATTGTAACTGACGTCTATAAATTCAGGTTCTTTTTGGTTTGGTTTTTTTTTTTTAAGATTTTTATTTACTTGACAGAGAGAGAGATCACAAGTAGGCAGAGAGGCAGGCAGAGAGAGAGGAGGAAGGAGGCTCCCTGCTGAGCAGAGAGCCTGATACGGGCCTCCATCCCAGGACCCTGAGATCATGACCTGAACTGAAGGCAGAGGCTCTTACCCACTGAGCCACCCAGGCGCCCTAAATTTAGGTTCTTAACAGTCATTTTCAATATTCAAAAGCAGGAGTTAGGAGCTAGAGAATCTCCAAGGAGCAGCAGGAAGGGACAAATAATAGGAAAACATGAAACCAAAACAGAAGTATGCATCAACCATACAGAAGAGCCTATTAAAGTGATGACCTAAAAAGCAAAGATGGAATTCAGCACGTGGAAGACAACAACTGTGGTCACCAGCATCAGGAGGCTGCCGGAGGCTCTGGTCTCCGGGACAAGGTGTGGGACAAGGTGCGGTCGCCGCTGGGGGTGTGACTGTCCCGCGCTCTCCGGGGGCGCCTGTGCAGGAGCAGCACGGAGCGGCTGCAGGATCCACGAGGCCAATAAACAGGGCATCAGAGCTGGACCCCAAGGAGACAAGACCTGTATTGGGACCTAAGGATCAGCAAAACCATTTGCCTTGGATGTGGTTGTATGTGTCCTGTAGACCAGCAACGTCCACGGGAAGGTAGGTATTAATGAAGACACTGGAGATCCAGCAGATGAATCGGGAGAACCGGTGACCTTGGGGGCTCATCCTCTGAGCACCCCCCCTGTGGTGCTGGACAAACACTGACCCACCGAAAGGTCCTCAGGACGACAGAAGAGCACAAGGTGGTGCTGAAAGCCATTTGGTGGCTATAATGGCAGGCGCACAGCCCAGAGTGGGCAGGAGCTGCTGAAAGACCAAAGCCGCCATTGTGAATGGAATGCCAAGGGAGAAAAGAGCCAAGAGACTGGCTACAGCCATGTGGGGAGAATGGTGTTGAAGGGCCTCTGCTTGTGTCCATGCAAGATGGGAGGGACATCATGGGAGAAGAAGAGGACACTGGCAAAAGACCCAACCCCAATCATTAACAAACAGATGGCTTTCAGAGTCTCTTCCCAGTGGTTCTCAGGGCTTCGTTCTGAAAAGGCATGGTGAGCACCTCAGGGTGCCCCGTGGGAGGACTAGCCTGTTAGTGTGGACATAAAGACTCTCCTTAGTGCTAGGACCTCATCAAGGGGTCTGGGCCTTTTCTTCTGAAAAGGGAGACACAGCCATAGTCCACAGGAGACTCAAACTGAAGAACACATCATGGACACCAATTTCATATTTCTTTGTATTTCTATTTACTTTTATGTTCTGACTCCCCATCAGAATACGAAGTCCATGAACTCAGGAAGCATGCCTGTCTTGGTCCAAAATATGGTTGACACATTATGGGTTTGAAATAAATATGCACTCTATAAATGAGTGTGTGGGGGAGACAGCAAGAAGACAGAATATCATCTTTATAATTCATTGCCATCCTGTCCGCCATGATAATGCATTAATAGGGTCAAATGGAAATGCAAAAATATACAGATTTTAAGATTATCTAACTAAAGATTATCTAACTAAAATTCCAAAGGAATACATATTCAACTTCGGAGGACTCAGCATTATCTACTTAGAGTGACTGTACACAAATGTTTTTCTAAAAATCAGTAGCCACTTGAATATACAACATGTCCCTAAAATGTCTTCAGATATTCTATTCAGTATAGAAAACATCCCTGCTGGCCAAAAAATTCTAGTTATTAGGTTTCCACAGACTGTAACTTGTTGAGAAGTCAGTTCCTAGAGAGCATCCTCAAGGAGGTCTCCCACTCCCCTCAGCCCATACGAAAAAGTAAACACTACTCAAAACAGTCAGTCGAGATAGGTATTACGGAAGGTCCTTCTTGCGATGAGCACTGGGTATTGTATGTGAGGGATCACTGAATTCTACTCCTGAAATCAATACCACACTGCATGTTAACTAAGATTTAAACAAAAACAATCACGTTATACACCTTTACTATGTAAGGGTCGACTGCCCAAGAGGGCAGTCAGCTGGGAGCCTTGGAACGCCACGCCTGTCAAGGAAGATTCTGAGAGACCAGTTCCATGCAAAAGCAAAGGGTTTATTCGAGCATGCTCGGGCTCACAGCCTGACCCCAAACCGGTCAGCGGCTGAGAGCCCCAAGTTCTTTCGGGGGTGGCCTTATATAGAACTACATTGTCCGTTACAGCAAAGCCCGCGCATTGATCATACATTTTATCAATCATTGCAACCTGCGTTTGTGCATTTTTCAGGAAGAAAGCTTGACAGGTTGCCATGGGTGGTGGTTTCGGTTGGGTCCATACTTTCAGACAATGGAGTTTGGGTTGCTTTGAAGAGGTTGCCAAGGGTGGCAGTTTGTGTTGGGTCCCTACCATTGTACGTTGGAGTTACTCCGGGAGAGTGGGCGGGGCCTTTGCAGCAGCCTTTCAATACACCTTTACTATACACAATTTTATTAGTCAATTACACCTTGATAAGGCTAGTAAAACCCTTCTGTCATTAAATCATTGCCGATTGCTTTACATCTCTTTGAGTTTTTGAGTTTCTACATTTTGTCTGACTCTCTGATTCTCATTTATAAAATCCAGATCCGACTAGACCAGGTACTGGAGCTCAAAAGCAGGCATGGTGCACTCAGTGGTCTGTGAGCATATAGACCGATCTGAGCCCATATAAGTAAAAAAAAAAAAAAAAGAGGGTTCTGTGACATACAAGAGAAAGACAGACTTGTTCTGATAAAAAGGCGTGAAGTCTTCCAAAGGCAACAATCCGAATCGTTACTGTAGGATTGAGAAGCCACTGTCAGAAAGAAAAAATAAATGATATTGACAAATATCTGAGTTACTAAACTTTCTTGCTCTTTGGGGAAAGTGCAAGGGTCCATGGTAGGAAACTGCTATGTAGACAAGACAGGAAACAGCATGGTGAGTAGCTTGTGACCATCAGCTTTGGACTCACTCAGTACGGGTCTTGTTTCTTACTCCCCACTCCTCAATGATAATCAATGGTGCTGGGACATCAGGGCACACCCTTGAGCTGAGAACCTGTTCCCTCATTTGTGGTACAGAAATGACCGTGGAACCTTGGGTCAGAGGCTTAATCCTTGAGCAGAGGAAGATTGAATCCTCCTCATCCTGGAAGCTCTTACAATCATGCACTTAGGAGCTCAGTCCCACCGGGGGAGCGTCACCACTGTGCGTCTGTTTTCTCATTGAAAGTAAAGTTTTCATTAATGTAGAACATCATTCATAAGCCTCATGTGGATATGCAAGGTGGGATTCATGTCAGTTTAATCACAATGGCTGGAACAAAGTTCTCATTAAGCGGTAGGAGGAATTATTTTTATAATAGGTGTTGTTTCATTCTTTTGATTACCCACCACTACCACGGATACAAGAATAATGACTCGTAAAATGGGAAAAACAGACTAGCTGCATTCCAACACTCACAGTATTTTGTGTGACTTGAAAATGAACCAGAGTTCATCTTACTAACATTTTCTTTCTCCACTTGCTGCATCAGGTTAAAGATATTTGTTTCTCAGACTTATTTAAAGTATGAGAAATACACCCACTTTCAACCCTGGGCAGATCATCAAGCGGAGCATCAGTAAGGAAGCATTGCCCCGAAACGCCCGGTAGACCCCCTTGACCTACAGACATCCTGACCACCTGCCCAACAGCGGCGGGGTTCACCTGCTCCCCCGCACAGAGTATTCCCCAGCAAACATCAGAGGTTAGGTCCCAAAACATGTCTTACCAGATTTACAGAAACTGACATATCAATTACCTTTTCTCACCACAATGACAGGAAGCTAGTAATCAGTAACAGCAGGAAAACAGGCCAATTCACAAACAGGAGAAGATTCAACAACACACTCCCAAACAACCCAGGGGGCCAAAAAGAAATCAAAGGGAAACCAAGAAATATTTTGAGACAAGCATAAGTGGAAACACAACACACTAAATGTACGGGATTCGGCAAAAAACCATGCCAAGAGGA
Source organism: Spilogale gracilis (assembly GCA_004023965.1). Lineage (NCBI taxonomy): Eukaryota > Metazoa > Chordata > Mammalia > Carnivora > Mephitidae > Spilogale > Spilogale gracilis. The sequence goes on from PITA01026666.1 coordinate 4,914, forward strand.
ATGTGTATAACAAGGAACACCTACCTTAAAAAAAAAGAAAGATCTCAGCGCCTGGGCAGCTCAGTCCCTGCAGCATGCAACTTGTGATCTCAGAGCTGTAGGCTAGAGTCCCATGCTGGGTGTATTGATTACTTAAAACGTTTAAAAAAGCGGGGGAGGGGAGGGAGAAGGGGAGGAGGAGGAGAAGGGAGAGGGAGAAGGAAAATGATCTCAATAAACCTCCTCAGTTTATACCTCAAAGAACCAAAAAAAAAAAAAAAAAAAAAAACTCGGCCCAAAGTACTTAGAGGGAAGGAAATAGCAAACGTCAGAGCAGAAATAATGGGACAGAAGCCAGAGAAACAGAAACACTTGCAGTAACCCAGAGCTGGCCCTTGGAAAAGAGCCTCACCCCTCTGCTCACCGGGGGCAGGGACGACTTTCGAGGTCAGACAGCCAAGGGCACTTCCCACTCCACTCCCCTTCTCACTCTCTCCTTCCTGCCCTCAGCTGAATACGCTTCCCCAGAAAGAGTCACACACCTGTTTTCACTGCATCTGGCAGCACAGACTCCTCCTCCTCCTCCAGGAAGCCCTCCTCCCATCACCTCCATGCCTCCCACCTTCTCAAATTCCAGCCCACCCGGTTGCACCTGCTCACAGACGCCTGACCACTTCTCTCCATCCTCACATCCCTGTTTCTTTACCCCTCAGCCTCTCTCTCCCCTCCCTGAGCTGGGTGAGCGGTGCTCCCCGGGCCCACGGTGTCGGACGCGGGAGCGGACGTCGCCTCCAGCTCGTCCACATCACCTCCAACAAGGGCAGGAAGAAACAGCAAGTCGATGCTGGTCTCTCCTTTGAATTAGAACGACCTGCACCTTCCCTGGCGCTCCAGGACGCGGGGTCTCACTGTGGCCTCATAGAACCTTCATTATTGGGGAAAGATCTGACTCGAGTCTCCTGCTTAGGAAGACCTCCCACGGGGGCCTCTGGCAACCCACTCTGTGCTCCCCAGCTCCCCCCTCCACCAGCTGGGGCACGGATGCCGGTGCTCGGTGTGCGTCCCGCCCCATCCACGCGGGGCACGACCGCTTGTCCAGGTTCCTGCGCCCGGGGGTTTGGGCCTGAACCGAAGGAAGCGCTCACCTGGCGGGTCTCTGCTGCGGAGCTCAGGGCTCAGGGCAGGGAACAGTCGGTCAGGCCGAGCGGGGACGGGCGGATTCCCCGCCCTCCCCGGTGCGGACTGCAGGCTCGAGACGCGCTGCGAGGAGCGCCCGGAGGAGCTCATTTTATCCCCCGCGCAAATCACCGTCATTCTCTTCAGATGGTTAAGGACAATTGTTGGCGATTGACAAGAAGATGGGGGAGGGGCGGCGTAGCCAAACAGCGACAGAAAGAAGTGCTCTAGGTCCCTGCGGAAAACCCCAGTTTGGAATCAAAGCTGTGATCAGGCCTTACAAGGGCTCGATAGGGACGTGATCAAGAAGATGTGCCCCTCCCCCTGCTCGTGCTCTCTCTCTAGCCCTTGCTCTCTGGCTCTCAAATAAGTAAATAAAATATTTTTAGGGGGGGGACCGCCTGAATGACTCAGTAGATTAAGCATCTGCCTTCGGGGCAGATGATGATTCTGGGGTCCTGGGATCAAGTCCCCCATCAGGCTCCCTGCTCAGAGGGGAGCCTGCTTCTCCCTCTCCTTCTGCCCCTCCTCTTTTTGACCCCTGGGGCACCTGGGTGGCTCAGTGGGTTAAGCTTCCAACTCTTGATTTAGGCTCAGGTCAGGATCTCAGTGAGTGAGTGAGATGGAGCCCCACTTCCCTGGTGTTAGGCTCTCTATTCAGCAGGGAGCCTGCTCAAGATTCTCTCCCTCTCCCTCTCCCCTCTGCCCTTGCTCATGCTCTCTCTCTCTCAAAAAAGAAAAAAAAAAGTAACCCCCGACTGACCCATGAGTGGCACCGGGGTACTCAGAGGCTCTCCATCCTCCCTCCTGACCTCAGAATGTGGGTTTGCTTGCCTCTCCCACTCCCAGAAGCTGCCCCAAGCTCATAGCCTTGGGATAGTAGGGTGATGCTGAACAGACCTGCCCGGTACATGTGCCATTAGGTCAGGAGGGCAGGGGTGGGACCCATTCTTCTTGCTGCTGCCTGAGACAAACCTCATATGTAAGTTCCCTTTGCTTATTAAAATCGCCACCTACCAGCCTGGTGTGGCCTGCCTCCTCCTTCCTTCCCTTCCTGCCCTCTCTGGGGGACATGCAGCTTGTAGTTGCAGCAGGAAAGCTCCCTAGAGGACTCCCTTTACTGATTTCCAAGGGGCGTGTTCCTCGGTGTTCTCTCATCTTTCCAAAATACTGACCATTCTCACTGGGTCAGGACTCTGGTGTTAATATGACTTGAAATTCCATGCTTCTTGCTATTTATGGCCCTAGGTCTCTTTAGTCTGGAAAATAGCCCATTTTAAAAGCATCTTTCCCACCTCAAAATACAAGTAGCCCTAATCCCCATAGGACTCCAAACAAGGTCATAATTTCCCTTCCAAGTCCCCATTCAGCCCTGCCTCCTGCACCTCTCATTGCACAACCAGACTCCCCTCTTTATTGTGGGTCAGCTGCTGGGGGGGGGGGGGAGCTCTCCTGAGCCTGCACACTGGGCCAAGGGCAAAGCCATACAGGAGATAAAACCTGATAACGAAGGAACTCGGTTTGCAGTGCCCGCCACTCACCCTGGTCCCTGAAGGCCCATAGTGCCCCCACCTCCTGGGACAACCACACTCTCCCCATGGGTTTCCAACAGTCTTTACACCAAGAAATTGCTCTTTTTGCTGTCTTTTGTTTACGAATAACTATGACCTCATGTTTTGTTTCTACTTTTAAGGCTAATTCTTTAACTCTATATTTCACTCACAATATTTTATTCATTTTGAACACTTATAATTTTAAAGAACACTTTTAACCTTTGTTCATTAAAATACAAATTTGAGGGGCGCCTGGATGACTCAGTCAGTTAAACCTCTGCCATCCACTCAGGTCATGATCTCAGGGTCCTGGGATCGAGTCTCACATTGGGCTCCTTGCTCGGTGGGGAGTCTGCTTCTCCCTCTCCCTCTGTCTTTCTGCCTTGCTCATGCTCCCTTTCTCTCTCTCTCTCTCTCTCTCTCTCTCTCTCTCTCCCCCTCTCTCTCTCAAATAAATAATAAATAAAATCTTTTAAAAAATAGAATATAATACAAATTTTAGGGACCCCTGGCTGGCTCAGTCGGAGGAGCATGCAACTCTTGATCTTGGGGTCATGAGTTTGAGCTCCTTGTTGAGTGTGGGGTTAAATATTTTTTAAAAAATTAGAACACTTTAAAAAATAAAATATAGGGGCGCCTGGTGGCTCAGTTGGTTAAGCGACTGCCTTCGGCTCAGGTCATGATCCTGGAGACCTAGGATTGAGTCCCACATCTGGCTCCCTGCTCGGCGGGAAGCCTGCTTCTCCCTCTCTCACTCCCCCTGCTTATGTTCCCTCTCTGGCTGTGTTTCTCTCTGTTAAATAAATTAAAATCTTAAAAAATGAAATAAAATAAAATATAAATTGTAATGGACTTTTCAAGCACACAGAACTGTAGACAATACTATCATAACCTACTCCCTACACACACACACCGCTCAGGAACACCTTGTCTACTTTAAACCATCATTTCCATGGAGCAGATCTAACTTCATCTGCATGTCCCTCCTATTTCCTTCCCCTGGAGAACGATAACTACCCTCGAGCTAGGAACAGTTGGCTGGCTGTTCCTGTTAACATGGCTATGATGATGCATTGGTGGGGAGAAAACCTTCATCAGTTAATGCGTGCAAAGGGGAATGAACACCTTGGGAGAGCTCATGATAGGAGTGTCGCAGGACCGCTGCCGTGTTGCCTTGTGGAATGTCCCAGCTCAGCACTTCAAACCTCCTCCCCCAACTGTACAGCTAAACTAATTAGGCATCATCAACTGCAAGCATTTTAAAGAAGCTAATGATTATTTGAGAGCATGAATAAAACAGAAATGTTTAAAAATGGCACCATGGTTGATGTGGCTGGATCTCTGCTCTGATTCAGAAAATGTTGAATGACGTAACAAACTGTATGCTTTACTGTTAGGAGCATAAGATCCCTTCGCCCAGAGGTAAATTTGTATGCTTTAATTAAAGGGATGCACAAATGGGTAATCTGTTACAGTTGCGGTAACTAGAGCAATCCCCCCAGTCATCGTGGGTCCGTGCTTATCTGGTCAAGGGCAGTGCTTTAGGTTCCGCAGCTGTCCTTTTGCCTGTGGTAACATGTGATGTGCTCAGAGCCTCCATCTCCCCGAGGTCCCTTCACTTGCTTCCCACAGAGCTACCTCCTCCCGTGTTCCTTCTCCAGAGCCGATCACTTATGGAGCGAGATCTGGTGCTGGCTGCAGATACTTTTTATCCAAGTCTTTACTCGAGCCTCGGATCTGGTGACCTCCACGTGCACCTCCCTAGAGGGCTCACTGGCGTTGGAGCCTGCAGCTTCTCTCAAGTGCCCAAACTCGAAGAATCTGGAGTGAAGGCTTCTGGCTCCAGTAAATTGTGTGTGGAGCAAGAGAGACCCTGCCTGTCACAGCCGCATGAAAATGCTGAGCCCAAGACCTGGCCTTGGATGGTTGAAAGCAGCACGTTCTGTGGATTGGAAAGTGGGATCCAGGAGTGGGTGGGAGTCGGGGCAGAAACGGTCATGGCCTTTGGGTGGCCAGATGTGAGGAGTGAAATGAACTCCTACCAAAAGCAACTTTGGGGCTGAAGTAAAATGAATCTGTCTAGAGGTGGCCACATAAAAGCATCAGAGAATTTAAAAAAAGTTATCAAATAATTTTTTTCTATGGCAGTTGCGCATCGATGATATGCTAATTCCATCCTTCCTCCTACATTTACTAGTTGCTCCCAGACCTGCCTATGTTTGGACAAAGGCTCTGTCACTCCAGCTGGGCAATCTTGGGCAAGTGAAAGGAGAGAAGCCAAGGGTCAGCCTAGAATTTTGCATCCAGTAAGAAACACCCTCAGAAACTAGGGTGACACGTCCTTCTTTCCTTCTCTCTCTTTTCCCTGTTCATCCCTCACTTGCCCCGTCTTTCCGCTCTCAGGCCACCGTGGTGGTGGCACAGGAACCCTCTAGATCACAGGGCAGGGAGGGCAGAAGCGGGCAGAACAGCTGTGTGGTTGTGTGTTTCAGTCACCACACACCCAGGGATGCAGGTGGTGAGGAGGTAGGGGAGCCGTGGGAAGGAAGAGTAGCAACACTCCTGTGTTGCATGGGGGTGTGGGAGGGATGGGGGAAAGCAGGCAGAGGACTCAGGCCGTGTGCTTATCACTGGGAACCTCATGTGTGTAAGTGTTAAGCAAGTAATAAACATATAGATGTGAATATAACACAAGTTTCTCACCTTTGGAGGAAATATAAGCAGAGAACAGGAAGAAGCCAGAATGAACCCTAGGGCCTGGTTCTGAATAGGAGGATTTCAAGTGTGAATAACTCTTATGTGAATAATTCCCAGTTCATTACACACACGTGTGTGTGCGCAGGTCTGAAATCTAATTATGATCTTTTTGCTGAGCGCTCCCAGAAACAATGGCATATTGGTAGCGAGGCACAAAGCTAAAAGCAAGTGTTGGCTTCCAGGAACTGACCTCCAGTGAAGGGGTCAGTATTCTTTGGTGAAGTAGTGGATAGTAGGGCTCCATCTGGAGCAGCACATGATGAGCTTACAGTGATTCCTTTTGTTAAATCATGCAGCTCTACAGATCTTCCACTGGCCAATCTGGAACAACATGAACATATAAACAGATAATGATTGCATCACAATGCAATCCACTGAATCATACAGGAATTTAGGAATCCTTCGGACATGAATAAAAGAGAAGGATCAAATAAATACATGGAGTGAAGGGAAGCCTTTTCCTTCAGTAGATTTCTACTGAATGTTGAGGGCTGATGTTAGAGAGCCATCCTGTTGTTGGTTGTTCCAATGGGAGCTGTGATAGCTAAGACAGGCGCGTGCACGGTGATGAGGAACAGCCCAAGGGGACAGTCTCAGGACATCTCCCCATAATACATTCAATCAGTTACAAAGACCAAGTGATAAACATAAGATAGAGAGTCTTGGCAAATGCCAACCTGACCAGGTGATCGAGGTGAACATCAGCCCCGGTGGGACAGGTGAACACTATGCGTGCCCTGGTGTGAAGCACTGGGAACAGCAAAGCAACGTTTCCAAGGTCCTCCTGCTGAGGAGGTATGAGCTGAGGCTGGTCTGAGGAAGCTGAGGGAGACCCATGGGGAGGGTCATTCAACAGAACAAAGTAGGGCAAGAATATGAAAGAAAGGGAAAGTCGGCAGGGTTTGAGACCGGAGACGAAGGAAGCAACATGGCAACAAAGCAGGCATTCCTGGGGGGGAATCCCAACCAGAAAGGAAAAGATGTTTAGGATCCATTGTAAAATTTAAGAATGACCCATGGGTAGAGCAGTGGTGGTGTGTCTATGCTGATTTTCTAAAGGACAGTATGTTGCAGGAGTGGCTTTGTTGTAGGGAAACCAACATTGGTAAGTTTAGGACCGTGTGCACTGTGTATACACATTGTTTCAAGTGGTTCCGGGGAAGAAAGGCGGTAACAGAACAAAAAGAGTAGAAATTTGTTGATAAATCAAATGTAGCAAAGTGTTAACTGTTAGGGTATCTGGGTAAGGGAGAAGGTTATGTATATTTGAAATAATTTCAAATTAATCATTTAAAAAATAAAATTAATTCAAAAGCATTGACTTTCTCAATGTTTAAATGAGGTTGGATAGTGTCAAATACATTTTTATTATTGATCATATTTTACTACCTTTTTTCAAATAGACAGCGTATATGATTTACAAAACAGTGAGAAAGGTAAAGATATATTTAGATAAAGACGGAAACAACTCACAAAGAGTAAATTTGTACTTCAAAAAAGCTAAAGGAGGTCTTTCCTACTGAAGGAAAAGTATGCCAGAGGAAAACCCACACAAAAGAATTATAATCAGCAGAATTGGCAATCATGTGGATACATGTGTAATCTATATTTTGTCATTTCTTATTTCGTCTAAAAGACAACTGGCTCATGACAGCAAAAATAATAGCATTAATTGTGGGTAATAACATATGTAGAATAAAAATTTTAAAAATATCATAAGACATTATAAGGCATATGGAATTACACTATTATAAAATTCTTACGTAATCTGTGACATGGTCAATAGTAGTTCTACCTAGAATGTAATACCTTGGAAATCCACTTTAAAACAGCTATATCCAGCAATGTCCAGAATAGCCAAACTGTGGAAGGAGCCAAAGTGCCTTTCAATAGATGAATGGATAAAGAATATGTGATCCATATATACAATGGAATATTACTCAGCCATCAGAAATGATGAATACCCACCATTTGCATCAACATGGACAAGACTGGAGGAGATTATGCTGAGTGAAATAAGTCAAGCAGAGAAAGACAATTATCATGGTTTCACTTATATGTGGAATATAAGGAAGAGTGCAGGGACCACAAGGGGACGGAGGGAAAACTGAATGGGAATAAGAGGGAGACAAAGCATGAGAGACTCTGGAATCTGGGAGCCAAACGGAGGGTTTCAGAAGGGAGGGCAAAGGAGGGGGCGGGGGTATGCAGTTGATGGGCATTAAGGAGGGCACATGTTGGGATGAGCACTGGATGTTATATGCAACTAATGAATTGTTGAACACTATATCAAAAACTAATGATGTATTATATGTTGGCTAACTGAATGTAATAAATAAACAAACAAACAAACAAACAAATAAATAAATAAATCAGCTACAATAATCACTAAAAATAGTTATACCTTAACCCCAATTTGTTAGCCAGTTAGAAAGAGCTAACATGAAATTTCCAACCTCACCCACTATTCAAGAATAAAGTACACACGCGTCAGTAATCTAAATGTAAAACGTGAAAACCTCCAAGTGTTAAAAAAAATATGTGAATTCTCTTGCAACCTGGATATAGGAAGAATTTTCCAATTACGACTTAAAATCCACATACAAGGGCGCCTGGGTGGCTCAGTGGGTTAAGCCTCTGCCTTCAACTCAGGTCATGATCTCAGGGTCCTGGGATGAGGCCCGCGTCAGACTCTCTGCTCGGTGGGGAGCCTGCTTCCTCCTCTCTCTGCCTGCTTGTGATCTCTCTCTGCAAATAAATAAATTAAATCTTTAAAAAAATCCACATACAAGGGGCGCCTGGGTGGCTCAGTTGTTAAGCATCTGCCTTCGGCTCAGGTCATGATTCTGGAGTCCCCGGATACAGCCCCTCATCGGGCTCCCTGCCTGATGGGAGGCCTGCTTCTCCCTCTCTCACTCCCCCTGTTTGTGTTTCCTCTCTCACTGTGTCTCTCTCTGTCAAATAAATAAATAAAATCTTCTTTAAAAAATAAATAAAATAGGGGCACCTGGTGGCTCAGTTGGTTAAGTGACTGCCTTTGGCTCAGGTCATGATCCCGGAGACCCGGGATCGAGCCCTATATTCAGGCTTCCTGCTCGGCGGGAAGCCTGCTTCTCCCTCTCTCACTCCCCTTGCTTGTGTTCCCTCTCTGGCTGTGTTTCTTTCTGTCAAATAAGTAAATAAAATCTTTATGAATAAATAAATAGGGTTCCTGGGTGGCTCAGTGGGTTAAAGTCTCTGCCTTCAGCTCAGGTCATGATCTCAGGGTCCTGGGATCGAGACCCACATAGGACTCTCTGCTCAGCAAGGAGCCTGCTTTCTCCTCTCTCTCTTCCTGCCTCTCTGCCTACTTGTGATCTCTCTCTCTGTCAAATAAATAAATAAAATCTTAAATAAATAAATAAATAAATAAATAAATAAATAAATAAAATCCACATACAATAAAAGTTGGGGTTTTTTTCAAGTTCACATGAAATACAAATAGTGGAGAACAAAGATGCAAAAAATGATAGAGTTATTTCTGTTCACGTTTGTAGATATAAAACATGATAAATTAAAAGGCACATAAAGCACATGCCTAGTTTTTGAGTTTCCAGCAGGTCCATGTAACCACAACCAGATCAAGAAATCACAACCTGTGTGGCCCTTGCTTTATATTTATAACCTCTTCCAAGAGATCACCACTACTTTCATATTTATTTTTATGAGTTTTTTTTATAATTTTAAAACAGATATGTGTTCCAAACAATATTGCTTGGTGTCCTATGATTATTTTTAGCCAATGAGATGATAAATTCTTTTCTATCTGGTCTCCTTTGGTCGCCATTGTATTTGTAAGATTCACATATGCTGTTGCACGTAGGCATAAATTGTTCATTTGGGTTGTTTATATAGTAGTCCCCTGTCAGTATCTCACCGATTATTAATGCTGCAGTCGGCTGGCATTTACATGTTTTTCTGGGTTTTTTAAATAACATAAATGATGCTTCTATGAACAAACTTTCACGTGCACCTTGATGCAAAGAGACACACATTTCTCTAGGTTTGTAATTGTAGGTCACAGCATATATGGACCATCATGTTTACAACATAATGCCCAACAATTTCCCTTCACAAATATAATCATTTTCATAGCCACTGGCATCCTATGAGACTTTCTTTACTGTACATTACTGCCTGTACTTAGTAGAGTCTAACCCAATTTCAATAATGGAAAAATGAAAGGGTATTAAACTCACAGGGGATCTTATTCTAGAAGATGAAAGTGAAGAGTGGGGAGAGAACATTAATGCATGTTTAGGTTTTCCTCTTATTTGGAAGGGTATGCCTTCCAACTGTAGTAGAGAGGACAAATTAGATGTTATATTTGTAAATTATATTTTCAATTTTAAATCATAAGTCAATGGCTAGAGCAATATTACTCTCGATAGCCAAGAGGTGGAGACAACCCAGATTTTCATCCATGAAAAAAAACAAAAGTTCCACAATGAATAAATGGATAAACAAAATGTGCTATATACATACCGTGGAATATTATTCAGCCACACAAAGGAATTTTGACATATCTACAGCATGAATGAGCTTTTTTTTTTTTTTAATGAACGAGCTTTGAAAGCATCATGCTCAGTGAAATGAGACAGACACAAAAAGACAGATATCTTTTTTTTTTTTTTAAGATTTTATTTCTTTGACAGAGAGAAACACAGGCAGAGAGGGAACACAAGCAGGGGGAGTGAGAGAGGGAGAAGCAGGCTTCCCGCCGAGCAGGGAGCCCGATGTGGGACTCGATCCCGGCACTCCGGGATCATGACCTGAGCCGAAGGCAGTCGCTTAACCAACTGAGCCACCCAGGTGCCCCTAAAAGGACAGATATCTTGTGGTTCCATTTATGCTGGACTCCTGGGGCCCCCAGTTCAGAGAGGCAGCAGGTGGAACAGAGAGGTCCTGGGCTGGGGGAATAGGAACCTAATGGCTATGGTCTCAGTTGCAAGGATAGAAAGTTCTGGAGATGGACGGTGGTGATGGTTGCACGGCAATGTGAATGAACTTAATACCGTGAAACTGTGCCCTTAAAAAAACAGTTAAAATAGAAAATTTTGTTTTGTGGATTTTTTACCACAATTTTAAAAAGAAACTCTCAGGTATCCCAAATCTTTTCCTCTAAACATTCCTGTCTACTTCCTTTTCTAGCTGAAACCTTCCCCCTGAAGATACGGGGTTCCCTGAAGCCCTTTCAAATATTGGCTTCTTTAGTCACCCCCAGCACTTCCTCACAGACACCGCCTAACTTCTCATAGATGAACCAGGCCAACTTTAGGCTCCACCGCCCATGAGCTTTGGCGGGTGTGGCCACCACAGCCTACCTAGCCCTTCACAAACGACACCACCTGGCTCACTCCCACTCCCATAGGGCATCTGTGGTCACACAAAGCAAATGTCACCAACAAAGTTACTGAACTATCATGTAACGTAAGGTCAGGTTCTGGAGGGTAAAAGATTAGTTCAAAGCCAAGCAACAAATTTACCATAGCAACGGGTCTCAGACTTAACTCTCTGATTTGCCTGCTGCTTGCCTTTCCTCTTTCATAACTTCCCATTGCCAAAATTCTGTTTTTCGTTTGTCTCCCCAGGTTACGTACATCTCACAATCAGAACCAATAGACCACCCAAGTTGGAGAAACAGTTCTTGGGCTTCAGGTGTGTTCACCCTTTCTCCTTCACTCTCTGATGCATGGGGTCCTCTAATTCTCCATGTCTCCGATGACATTTAAGGGAAACAGGGAGCCCGGTTCAGGCTGGTAGAGTCTAGCTCTCTCCCCTAATTTAGAGTTGGGATACACATAGGGCACACAATCTGCAAGTTTAAGTGCTTTTCATGTTAGTACATCCTTGCGGAAAGAAAGGGGCAGGATTTGGTCATTTCTGGGACCCCTCTACCTTGTTCTTTATGCACGCCAGGCCTACAGTAAGTATTGAAAGGGAAAAATGAAAAAGAAAGAAAGGTCAGAAGACTTCTTGCCCTTGGTCCAGTCTGGCCCTTGGTCCTCCCCGCTCCTCCTGGCTGGTCCCCATTAAACCACAGCTGTGGAAACCAACACGAAAAGGCTGTGCCTGACCTTTGATTGGCTCTCTCATGGGCTGGCATGACTCTTAATTGACTACACGCTGGAGGTGATGTGAAACCACTTAGGGGTGTTCTCTGCACCTCAGGTGTGAATGCCCTTCCTTCAGGGGTTGTGGGGAGCTGCCGACTGCCACCCAGTCCCATGATGCTACCAGCTGCGTCTCCTCGTGGGATAGAACGACTTGGGCTTCTGTGGTCAGTCTTCTCCTTCTACCAATGAGGAAAAATCTGGAAACTGGTAACGAGAACCACTCTGCTCATGACCTGGATATCTGACTTCTTCTCTAGAATAAACTTTCCAAGGAAAAGTGCAATTTCCTGTGCAATTTCTCAGACTTCTGTAGAGCACCTAGAATACAGCATGTATACACGAGGGAATTGATGCGTGTATTCAAATAACTCTCTCTGGATGGAAAAGGCAGAAGTTAGATTTTACAAATGTCCTTTTTTATGATGATAAGAACACTTGATGTGTCTTAACAAAGTCTTTGGTGTATAATACAGTTTTGCTAACTGTAGACACAATATTGCATGGCACGTGTCAGAACTCATTCGTCTTGCACAACTAAAAGTTTATACCCATTGAATGAACACCCCATATTTCCCCTTCCCCCCAGCCCTTGGCCACCACCATTCTACTGTGCTTCTATGAGCTTGACTATTTCTGATACTCCATTCAAGTGGAGTCATGCAGTCTGTCCTTCTGTGGTGGGTTTATGTATAATGTCCTCCAAATGCATCCATATTGTTGCACAAGGTTGGATGGTCTTTTTTAAGGCTGACTAATACCCCAGCACACGTATCTATTGATGTCCCTTTACCCTCATCACTAAACCTTGTGCAAATTCTGCCTCATCTTTATTCTAATCACCATCAGTACTACCAGATGTCATAATTGTCCCCACTGTCTCTGGCGTTAATTGGATGCTATTAATGTAAGGGCCCTAGAGTTAAGGGCATTTCATGCAACAGCTGATTTTCTTCAGCCCTCCAAAATAATTACTCCCCTTCTCAAAGATACCTGAGGACAGCATGGTGGAGGCTAGAGTCAAGATCATTCCTACTTTGCCCACCCAAATTTCAACCTGTCCACTGTGGCTCTTCTCGGGCAGCATTGATCCCCGTGGGGCTTAAGGAGGTCTGTGTTGGTTCAGTGTGGAGTTGCATCTTGGTTCCATCTGCTAAAACTGAGTTATGAGGTTTGGTGGATCTTCTCCTTCCGTGATACCGATTATTGGTTAACCCAGCACCCTCCACCAAAATTCTGACCTCATGCTCACTTTCTAAACCATTCTTACCTGGGCCACAACTCATATTAGAGCACTGTGTCATCTTGATTTCCTTTCTCTCTCTCTTTCTTTTTTTCGTTGTGGGGAGGGGTTCCCTGGTAGCTGCCACAGAATCTGGCAAAGAAGGTTAAAAGTGGTTAAGCCACTGGTTAAGCATCTGTCTTCAGCCTAGGTCATGATTCCGGGGTCCTGGGATCAAGCCCCATGTTGGGCTCCCTGCCCAACAGGTAGCCTGCTTCTCCCTCTCCCTCTGCCACTCCACTCCTGCTCTCTCTCACTTATGCTCACTCTCTCTCAAATAAATAAATCTTTTTTAAAATATGTTATTGTTTATGGATCTTAACATAGCACATACATTTTCATGCTATTTTTGACTCTCCAAAATTCTAAAATCCATGTTTTTGTAATAGACTGAAATGATATTCTACCATGGTCATTTTTTTCTGTTTGATATTTTATTTATATATTTCATAATTTCTTCTATTTGCTTATATCAGGCTTGGAAACTTTTACAAAGGAACAATTATTATTTATATAAGGAGGAAAATGAGACCTTAGAATAAAGACTAAAACTCAGTGGCAATAAGCACCTTACAGAACACTGAGATTCAACCCAGGGTGAAATAACGGGGTCTCAGTTCTCCTGGGATTCAGGCTGTCATTCAGGAACCTGTTGAGTGTCCTCCAGTGACACAATGCTATGTCCCATTTGTGTCCAACCCTGAATCTACTTTTCAAAGCTCTCCTTTTTCTTCACGAGAAATGTAATCTCTACACCTGAGACATGTACCACAAATAATCTGCAGGTACTCTTAATATTTCCCTTTTACTATGCCTTATCAAAACTCAGAGGAATTTCCCACGCTTTTATGCATGATTCAAAAAGAATTTTTCATATATATATATATATTTTTAAGACTTTATTCATTTATTTGACAGAGAGATCACAAGTAGGCAGAGAGGCAGGCAGAGAGAGAGGAGGAAGCAGGTTCCCTGCAGAGCAGAGAGCCTGATACGGGCCTGGATCCCAGGACCCTGAGATCATGACCTGAGCCGAAAGCAGAGGCTTCAACCCACAGAGCCACCCAGGGGCCAAAAAGCATTTTTTCTTAATACTGTATTATATAGTTGAAAGTTGCTAAGAGAGGAAGTCTTATATGTTCTCAACACCAAAAAGAAATGATAATTATGTGACAGGAGGGATTGGTCAGTTAATACTGTGGCGGCAATCATGTTGCAATATATAATGTGTTAAATCAACACCTTGTACACCTTACACTTACACAACCTTACATGACCTTTATATTGCAATAAAGCTAGGAAAAAAATAGAAAGTCATTTTTCTATAGTCCGTTATTATGTAATTTTTCCAGAATATTTATCTAAATTCAATTAACATATAGTTTATTATTATTTTCAGAGGTAGAATTTCGTAAGTAGGATTTCATCAGTTGCATACAACATCCAGTGCTCATCACGTCACATGCCCTCTTTAATGTCCATCACCCAATTACCCCATCACCCACCCACCTCCCCTTCAGCAACCCTCAGTTTGTTTCCTGTGATTAAAGCCTCTTATGTTTTGTCTCCCTTTCTGATTTCATCTGGCTTTATTTTTCCCTTTCTTTCCCTATGATCCTCTGTCTTGTTTCTCAAATTCCTCATATCAGTGAGATCATATGATAATTGTCTTTCTCGGATTGACTTATTTCACTTAGCATAACAGCCTCTAGTTCCATCCACATCATTGCAAATGGCAAGATTTCATTTTTGATGGCTTCATAGTATTCCATTGTGTGCATATGCCACATCTTTATCCATTCATCTGTTGATGGACATCTAGGTTCTTTCCATAGTCTAGCTATTGTGGACATTGCTGCTATAAACATTGGGGTGCACGTGCCCCTTTAGATCACTACATTTGTATCTTTAGGGTAAATACCCAGTAGTGCGATTGCTGGATCGTAGGGTACCGCTATTTTCAACTTTTTGAGGAACCTCCATACTATTTTCCAGAGTGGCTTCACCAACTTGCATTCCCACCAACAGTGTAAGAGGTTCCCCTTTCTCTGCAGCCTCTCCAACACCAGCTGTTCCCGGTGTTCATTTTAGCCATTCTGACTGGTGAGGTGGTGTCTCACTGTGGGTTCGATGTGTATTTCCCTGATGCCGAGTGATGCTGAACACTTCTTCATTTGTCTGTTGGCCATGTGGATGTCTTCTTTGGAGAGATATCTGTTCGTTATGATCTAATCTTTGTTTTAGGTGCCCTCCAGGTGATGAGAGATTTTTGTTTGGATGATAAAAATCGGGGGAGGGAGGGATGGGAAGAAACATGAAAAGGAGACCAAATTGACTTTAAAATTTAAACTTGATCATTTAAAGATTAAGTGAGTAAATCAAGTGTCAATGATTAGATCGCGGTGCAAGCCACTAATCAGCTTGTACTCCGTCCCACTGAGGTGGCGAGCCAGGCACTCACAGCGAAGGCCGCAGTGCCAGGTTTCCCAAGCAGCTGTCTCAACAAGGACCACGAATAACAAGCCAGCTCTGCAGAGCCCGATTCTAGGAGGGTTTAGAAATTGTGCTGACAGCACCAGGTGGGGGAATGATGGTCATGGAACCACAAGAAAGGCTCTGATAGGAAGGAACAATTAGGGGAGCGTGCCTTCGTTGGAGTTTCGCCAGATCAAACATGCTTGAATATTTCCAGACAGAAGGAAGGGTGGGACCCTACATACCTGCGAGTTTAAACCGCAGTGATTTTTTTAAAGATTTTATTTATTTATCTGATAGAAAGAAACACAGCTAGAGAGGGAACACAAGCAGGGGGAGAGAGAGGGAGAAGCAGGCTTCCCGCTGAGCAGGGAGCCTGATGCGGGGCTCGATCCTCAGACTCCAGGATCATGACCTGAGCCGAAGGCAGTTGCTTAACCAACTGAGCCACCCAGGCGCCCCACAGTGATTTTAAATAGTCTTGTGAAGAGCAGATCACCAAGATACCCCTCAGCATCAGGAGACATGAACGTTTGCTAAACGGAGCGGTCCTGGTGTCAGAGCAGTCCTGGACCTCTGGAGGGTGTTTGAGAAAGCAGGGTGGAGGCGGAAGTCTGCATCAGAACAGGGAAGCACAAGGGGGCCACCTGGGGGACAGCTGTGAGCTGACGTGAATCAGGTTTTATTTATTTTATTAATTTTTTTAAACAATTAATTTTATTTTTTTTCAGTGTTCCAAGATTCATTGTTTATTTACCACACAAAGAACTCCATGCAATTTGTGCCCTCAGTACCCACCACCAGGCGCCCCCATCCCTCCACTCCCTCCCTTTCAAAAATTACTTCATTTATCAGACGTTGTTAGAAGTATAAGCGCTGTGCACCTGGGTGGCTCAGTGGGTTAAAGCCTCTGCCTTTGGCTCAGGTCATGATCTCAGGGTCCTGGGATCGAGGCCCGCATTGGGCTCTCTGCTCTGTGGGGAGCCTGCTTCTTCCTCTCTCTGCCTACTGGTGATTTCTCTCTGTCAAATAAATAAATAAAATCTTAAAGAAGAAATATATTTTAAATTATTTTTTACACACTTACATTTTTTACTTATGTGCAGTAAAATCAGATGACAAAAAGGGATTTTTTTTCTGGTCATTCATTGGCTGTAATACCGGGGGGGGGGGTGGGGGTGGTGAGTCCAGCTCATACAAGGGGATAATATACAGACGAACACCATTTCACCCTACTCGGGACAATAGTACGTGATTACTTAGCAAATATATTATTCCTCAATCAGCCTGGACCTATATTACCTCAGGAGCAGAAATTCTGGTAACAGGGAAAGTAAGAGATTCACTGCTAATATTGAAATAAGAGAATGATTTCTAAAGGAGAAGCCTCCCCAGGTGCCGTGCGGGGCCCAAGGGGTGGACTCTCCAAGCATTCACAGCCGTAACTCCAAATCCTGAAGACACTCTCACTTTCCCATGGGGGAAACAAATTCTTGGCAGATGCCACGCTCCCACTCGGGGCTGGTGCCCATGTCCACCTCCCAGATGGCGTCCTGAGGTGAACCCAGCTGGGTCCAGGGTGTAGAGTGAAAACTCTCCACATGCTTTTTTGGAATTTGGTTGATAAGCCCACATGACACACTCCTCAGGTCCCCCAAAATGATGAGGGGAGTGTTGTCTGTGCCCTACGCTGGCTCCCATCCATTGTGGGGAGAACAGAAATACATTCACAAAGGGGCAGACCCCATGGTCAACACAGCCCCTTTTCACTTTACCTGGTTTATTCTATGTCTTTCTCTAGTTGGTAAAACTTTCCCACAGAAATTTTTCCCGACTCTGGAACTAGGACTCAGTTAACAGCTCACCTTAACATGGATCCTGCTTCACGACAGTTAGTTACTTAGTTAATGTTTTAGAACAAAGGAAGGAAGCAACACCAGACACATGAAACAGAATCCTT
>PITA01026667.1:0-22131 GCA_004023965.1 Spilogale gracilis
GAAGGGGGAGCTCGGAGGGACCTAGGCACCTGTAGTCTGGGGGTTGCGGGGGGAATGGGTGGGAAACCTAGCCCCTTGCCCTCCTGGGGCTCTGGGTGGGGGGACCTAGCCATACACCCTCCTGGAGCCTCTGCCCCTGCCCCCCACATCCTTCCCAGCATCTCTCCCTCCCCCAGGGGCCTGGCCGCAGGCCTGTGGCTCCTCCCTCTCCTGCAGACCTTTCATCCAGTGCTCCCCAAAGCCCTGCTTCAGACCCTTTAGGGGGAAATAGAGATGGACGCAGATCAGC
This sequence comes from Spilogale gracilis, assembly GCA_004023965.1. Classification (NCBI taxonomy): domain Eukaryota; kingdom Metazoa; phylum Chordata; class Mammalia; order Carnivora; family Mephitidae; genus Spilogale; species Spilogale gracilis. The sequence goes on from PITA01026667.1 coordinate 290, forward strand.
CTGTCCTGCTTATAGTTAAATATTCATCTGGAGCAGTAATAGGAAAAAAATACAATTGAAATTCAGGGAGTATTTTTTCTTTTTATTTTACTTATTTAGTTTTGAAAAGATTTTATTTATTTGACAGGGAGAGAGACACAGTGAGAGAGGAACACTAGCAGAGGGAGTGACAGAGGGAGAAGCAGGCTCGCTGAGCAGGGAGTCTGATGCGGGGCTCCATCACAGGGCCCTGGGATCATGACCTGAGCCGGAGGCAGGTGCTTAACGACTGAGCCACGCAGGCGCCCCTCAGGGAGTGTTTTTTAACAGTAAAACTTAATTTTTTGAAGTTTTTGAATGAAATGTTGGAGGAACCACAGCAGGCCTCGGGGAAGCCAGTTAGAGAATCACTGCAGCAGCCTGTCCTCTGGGAGCGGGGGTGGGGGAGGCCACGGGGCTTGAGTGGATGAGACAGCCTTCTAGAAGTAGAGAAGGCTTCCTTTGCTCCTTGTAATTAGAAACCTGTATCAAACCCTGTGATTTCCCTTTAGGAAAAAGCTTAAGTATATTTTATTTTAAAAGGGAACAGATAGAAGGAAAAATATTTATGCTGGAAAAGGACATAAACCAGACAGAGCAGTTAATAGGGATGGAAGATGGAGGACACTGGCCTTATCCACTGCGTCCCGGAGACATCCCTTTGACCCACTGTCCCCCACCGTTCTCTCTCTCCCCTCAGGCCGCCCTGCCTTTCAGCCACTGTCACCCCTTTCCAGAAGCCCTTGTGTCCAGGCTGATAGATGAGGCCTCTCGGGTCCCACAGCCTCGCTTGGCCCTCAACCTGCCCTATTGTTTCCACCCCAAATCCAACCAACTTCATGTCTTGCAGCTCAGTGTGCGAGAACTTCCTCGTTCCATAATGGCAGCCGTAGGGCCACCCAGGGTCCCGCCTGCGTCCTCACCTCCCACAGTGGACCCAGCATCAAGTGGGGCAGGGGAGAGAGCCTGCCAGCCCAAGTATCCCACCTTCCCCGCCCCGGGAACATCTTCTGCTAGAGCAGAGATGACCTGTAGGTTTTGATGGCTGCTCCCCAGTCAGTTGGTGTAGCTGCCCAGAGTGTGATGTTAAGAAGGATTCTGAAGCTTAGTCCGGGCTTAGTCATCGACCGTGCCCTGAGTCAAATCAGGTGACTGACTGACTTCATCACACGGGCCCTCTCTGTGCCGTTTTTCTCCTCCCCTAAAAAGACCTGCGAGTCTGCAAAGTGTTAAAAGAGAAACAATACCGTGAAGAAAAACCGAACACAAAAATCAGAGGCTGGCAGATTGGAAACCATGCTTGTCATCAGCCTGAATTTGCACAGCCCACCCATCACATGCACCACGGGAGTCAGGGCCCCCTGGCGGTAGGACACGCCTCCAGTGTGTGCCCTGAGCACAGAGACAGGACACTAGAAAGAAACTCCATCCCACATGAGGGGTCGGGACAGCAGCTGCGACTACACACCTGTCTACCCCACTGGGGGTCTACTACATGACAAGCTCAGCAAAGAGATCAGTTCCCAACATTTTTGTCCTGACTTTGTTCCCCAGACAATATATCGGACCCCCTGTTCTCCCAACACCCTGTCCCACTCTGGGGTCCCCTCCAGACCATGGACGAGCATGTTACAGTCAAACCAGAGGGTTCACCCCTGGAATCATTGTCTCCGGGACCAAGCGTCCCAAATGCCTCCAATGATAAGAACTACCTGCGGGACCCATTGAGACTAAAAATTCCTGGGCCCACTGGCTCGGCGTCTCCAGGGAGGACTCTCCCAAGAGGCTATACGGGCAACAACCAGGGAAGCTTGGGAAACTCTCAAGGGGTCAAGTGGATGGGCTCCAGAGGTTTGAGAACTCTTGTATTCAGATCGAAGTGTCATTTTTCCTGGACTGTCCATACTTTCAATCAGATCCCAAAGGGGTCCGTGAACCAGAATTACCGCTGAGAGACAACGCTGAGGGGAGAAACGCATACATGTGCCCGCTGAGCACAGTCCCCCAGGCTCTAGCTATCTTCTTGACCCCAGATCCCAGGTACCTGGCGTGATGCCGGCTTGTAGCAAGTGCCCAGTAGATGGTTGCTGGATGAATGAATCAATGAACAAATGAACACATTTGCCTCGACGCAAACCTAGAGGTGCACCTGCCCAGGTGGGCAGGAGACAGCAGGTGCGTGGGTAGGAACTAGAAGGCTTCCTGGAGTCAGTGGCCCTGTCCTGACATTCCACAAGTGGGACCCATCCAGAACACCCCCAGGAAGTCGCTTTCTGGAGGCTGTACATACACAGACATGGTGCCCCCCCACACACACTTCCAGAGGCTGTGCCCATCGTGTGGCCTGACTATCACCACCCTCCCTCCTCTCCCCTGCCAGGGCGTGAAGGAGTTCAAGTGTGAGGTGTGCGGCCGCGAGTTCACCCTGCAGGCAAACATGAAGCGGCACATGCTGATCCACACCAGCGTCCGGCCCTACCAGTGCCACATCTGCTTCAAGACCTTTGTGCAGAAGCAGACCCTCAAGACCCACATGATTGTACACTCACCTGTGAAGCCATTCAAATGCAAGGTACCGGACATCCCCACGGGTGGCAGCCGAGACCCGCCCGGAGCCCACCAAGCTGGGGGAGCCCAGTTTGGGGTGAAAACACCTGGGCTTGGGCGGGGAGGGGTGTCGCCATGGGCCGTGGTGTCAGAGCCTCTATGCTGCCGAGGTGGTATTTTTTGGAAGTTAGGGAGGGAGTGAAGGTCCCTGCAGAGCCAGAGGGGAGAAGCCCAGGCATGGGACTGAGTGTGGTCCGAGAGCCCAGCCCTGAGTTCCTGGCAACTGGAGCTTGGGGAGAGTGGAGCGCGATCTGGCTCTCGGGCCCCTGGCGTCAGCCGGGAAAGCGCAGGGTGAGCGCTGTCCTTGGCGAATGGGATTGGAGCCCTGGCAGGGAGGTGGGAGTGGGCTGGGGCTTCGAGAGGGGTGGGCTCCCCGAGGGCGACTCCTGATGCCGAGGTGACCTGTTGCAGGTGTGTGGGAAGTCCTTCAACCGTATGTACAACCTGCTGGGCCACATGCACCTGCACGCAGGCAGCAAGCCCTTCAAGTGCCCCTACTGCTCCAGCAAGTTTAACCTCAAGGGCAACCTGAGCCGGCACATGAAGGTCAAGCATGGTGTCATGGACATCGGCCTGGACAGCCAAGGTGGGTGAGCCATGCCCAGTGGGCGGTGCCGGCCTCTCCCGGCTCACTCAGGAGCCTCCTGGCCAGGCACGGGTGAGGGGAGGCTGGCCAGGCCTGAGACCCCCCGCCCTGGGGTGGGCTCTGGGCCTGGGGGGGAGGCGTCCTGGAAGGTGGTGCTGACGATGGACACGCATGTATTCTTCAGAGGACCTCAGTGGGCTCACGTAAACAAAGATTACTAAAAATCCTGTCTACTGCTGCTCAGGTCCTGACTGTGTGTCCGGCCTTTATTAACTCATGGGCTCCTCACAGGGGGCCTCGCTATATCATCCCGGTCTTACAGATGTGGAAACTGAAGGACAGAGAAGTTAGGTAACTCAGGGAGGATCACAACACCTGGGCGTGGAGGGGAGGACAGACACTCCTATGACTATGACAGTGACATTTAAAATAAATGGTTGGCTGGGGAAGGACGTAACAAAAGGGGAAAGGACGGCTGGAGAGATGAGGGAACCCGGGTGAGGTCCCCATCCCAGCTGTATGGACAGCTGTGGGAAGCTCTATGGACAGCCCTCGGCAGCTGTGGGAAGCTCTATGGACAGCCCTCGGGAGCTCTGAGCTTCCCAGTGGCCAAGGCAAAAAGTGTAACACAGTCCGTCACACTCTTCATGGTGTTTGCCAAAGATGATATAGGCCACGCACTCAGAGGAGGAGCCTCACCCCTGCAGTTGGCAGGCGTTTCATAGGCTGGTGTTGTAACATCCCTAAGTGTGAGCAATAGCCTGTGCCCTCTACACTCACCCATCATGGAAGAACGTTAGTCTCTCTGGCCTAATTGAGGGGAAGAGGGACTTTAGAGATTCTACTGGAAGCAAGAGCTGATGGCACCTCAGAAAGGCTCCCTGTATGGCCTGCAGCTAGTTGACGGTCTGGCGTGCCTTCTCAGACAAAGTAGCAGGGAACACTGTGGGTGAGTTGAGCTGCCTGGATGGTGTTACTCGCTAGCAGTCCGTCTGAGGTTGGTGGATGGCTGTAGGCACCTGACTTGGTTTTGTAGCAGCTGACCAGGCAATCGCCAGAAAGGATCCCAGGGCAGTCTGTAGAGTGTTAGAGGCATGAACTAGAGTGGTGGTTTGAAACTTCGGTATGCACTGGAATCACCTGGAAGTCTGTGAAAAACAAACGGCCCTGCTCCACCCCAGAGCATCTGAATCTGTAGGTCTGGGGTAGGGTTGCAGAATTTGCATTTCCAGCAAGTTCTCAGGGGATCGCAAAGCTGCTGATGAGGAACCTCACTTTGAGAGCCTTTGATCTGGACTCTAAAGGTCTGCTTCTCAAACTGGGCTGTGCATCGGAAACACCTGGGGAATTTCTTAGATGCTGATGCCTGAGTCTCAACCCCGGAGAGTCCGATGTGATTGATCTGGCATATGGCCTAGGCCCAGCCCTTTAGAGCACACACAGTCTAGCAGACCCTCCGTGAACCTGACCCACCAGGAGGTGGAGACAGCGTGGAGACAGCTGTCCCTGCACACCTTGCCCACCGGGGGATGGTGAAGGCACACCCTCCGTCTGAGGTCGGTAACCGGGGCTGCCTAGGACTGCTCGCTTCCTGACGAATGATAAGCACTGGAATGGCTGGGATCCAAGCCAACCCACCTCTCACATATAACCTTGGTCTGAGAAACTCAGGCTTCACGCTTATGCAGGAGGAAGGCGGTGTACATTCTAGATGGAACCACCTAATGAATTGGAGCTATAACTTGGGAGGTGTATTGATGTCCTTGCAAGAAAATGGTACAGTTAGCTTGTTAATGTTCAGTCAACTGTATCCTATGAAGGTGTGACACTAGGATCTGAGGACGACACGGCCCAGTGTCTTTAAGATTTGGAACAGTTGACCTTATCCTACAAAGTCAAGAAGACTCACAGCGTGTCAGAATCTCTGGGCATACATAGTAGACCCTGCCACACTCAGACTGCCTTAAACAATAATGAAATAGATTCGGAAAGGACTTGAAATCCAGCCCATCTTCAGAGTTGGCAGATTGGGCCCTCAACAATGACACCAGGGTGAGGCTTCCTCCGTCTGTTCATGGCATTATCTCTGATTTTCCTCGTAGTCACAAGATGGCTGCCATTGCTCTTTAGGGTGGTGTGCTTCCTTCTGCACAACCAATGGGAGAGTAAAGCTCTTACTCATTTGCTCTATGAAACCAATGAGAATTGTGTGAATTCAAAGAATTCATAAGCAGTCCTGTCCTCGGGATTCACTGGCCTGAATTCATTCCTGAGCCACTCATTGGCAAGGGGGTAGAATTGCCCTTAGACCACTGGTTCTCAACACGGGGTGAGTTTGCCCCCTGGGGACATTTGGCAAGTGTACAGACATTTTTTATTGTTGTACCTGGGGTGATGCTACAGGCTTTTGGCTGGTAGAGACAAGGGAAACTGTTAGCCATTGTACCATGCACATCCTATGATGCCCCCACAGCAGAGAATTATGTGTTCACAGTGCCAAAACCCCGCCTTAGACTTGTGATGGCTGCCCCCTGGACCGGGGTCTGTGCTTCCCCGAAACACATCACTTCTCTTCGGTGCCCACTGCGGCTCGCTCACAGTCCTTGCCGGCCAGCTTCCCGGGGTCCCCAGTTCATTCCCTAGGCTTCCCTAGCTCCCTCTGACGGAAGGCAGCCCGCCTCTGAGGAGCTGCCCATCTGGCATTTGTTCTGACGTTAAGAACTTTATAGTAAGATTTCAAATTGATAAAATTACAAGAGGCCTCTTCGAGTTTTTGCCTCGTGCATCTCTGTCAACCTACCTTGCATATTTGTCCTTGAAGAGCAAGGCCCAAGGAGACCACTGGGCAGAACCGGTTTAAAGCACTAAGGCTGGTAGGAAGCCAGAGGTCAGAGAGGCCTCCCTTCCCACCCGGCAGAGCAGCACAGTGGATCAAAACAACAGCACTGGCTCAGTGCCCTTTGGCAAGTCGGCTAACCTCTCTGAACTTCCTTTTGACCTCCTCCATGGGATCGCTGTGAGCAACGGGGGATGGGAAGTTCCGGGCATACAGTAGGTGCTAAATTAAGTGGTGTGGCAGAAATATGACTTGCAGCAGCAGGCTTTCATGTGGCCCAGGGGACCAGTGCGAAACACTGCAGAGGATGCAGAGGAGGGCAAGCAAGAGCTCAAGGCCAGGCCTGCACCCTGTCCCCTCCCCCCCACAGCTTTAGAGCTCAGGCCTGGTGACCCATTTGAGAAGCCACAGGAGCCTGGGGCTTCCAGGGGCAGGCAGGAAGAGAGGCCACGGAGAATCCTCTGGAAGCAATGATTGGGAAGTCCTTTCTTGACAAAGGCCCTCTGCTTGCATGTAGAAGTGCCTGACTCTTCCCGGAAGGCAGCCCCTGGGCCTGACTGTGCCCCCCTCTCTCGCAGACCCCATGATGGAGCTGACAGGCACTGACCCCTCCGAGCTCGACAGCCAGCAGGAGATGGAGGACTTCGAGAACGCCTATGCCTACGCCGGAGTGGACAGCAGCGCCGAGGCCAGCGTCCTCACCGAGCAGGCCATGAAGGAGATGGCCTACTACAACGTGCTATAGCACAAGCTGGGCCGCGCCGAGGGGGTGGGCGGGGCGCCGGAGGTGGGGGAGAGCCGCCCTCCTGGGGCCCAAGGAGCTACTGCCCCCTGTCCTGAGCCCTCCTCCCCCCCCACCGAGTCATTTGCACCACTAGGGACTTTTAGACCAAATGGAGACTGTACTGGCCTCAGCTGTGAACCAGGCACAGGCCCCAAGCATCTGGGGAAGGAAGAACACAGGGGGCCCAGCTCTGGGTCTCCCCGGCCTGCTGCTCTGGGAGGATGGGAGAAACGCTGGCAGGGGCCATCTGGAGCCAGGTCACAAGGACCCAGGTCCTCGGGTCCATCCAGGCCCAGCAGAAGAGGGCAGCGGTGTGGGGGACCTCCTGATAGCTCCTCAGGGGTCCTGGCACTAACTTGAGCCTGGCTTTGTTTCCCTTCTGGACCAGCTCCTGCCTCTGGGGATGTCTTAGCGCCTGTGCTGATCAGCACTGCCCCACCCCCACCCCCACCCCCCACCAGGCCCTGAGCTGGGAAACCCCCTGGGTCCCAGAGCCCCCTTCCCCACCCTGCCCATCAACAGCCAGGCAGGGCCCTCTGCCTTCTACCTCCTGGTGCCGCCCATACTCTCCGGGAGACAGGCATGCATGCAGCCCCTGCCCTGGCCTCAGGAAAGCGGGGTGTAGCCCAGCCCCCAGCTAATGCCCTCTCCAGCCAAACCCCCGAAGGCCCCACCTTCCAGCAGTTTAAAAGTGGGTGTCCCCAAGTGGATTTCAGCAGAGGTCAGACAGTTCTTCGTTGAACGGGTCTCTGCACCAGGGGACCCCAATGAGTAGAGCTGGGATGTGCCTTTCACTGGGCACTCGCTAAGACAGATGGAGGCCCCTCAAGTGAGGGGCAGGGACCGAGAGAGGGACCTCAGAGGAGGCCCAGGACCACCTCAGGGGTGGCTGGAGTGTTGTATTATTAACAAGTACCCATGTTGAGGAAGTGGACAGCCAAGAGTCAACAGGTTCCCAAGAAGAGCAACTTAGTTAAAAAGAAAATGAAGACCATAGAGAAAAAAAAAATTTTTTTGAGCAAAAGGGGTATTTTGAAGGTAATTTATTTTTCCTTTCCAATTCTGTGTCGCCTATTCTTTTCTGATGGAGATCATTTTCTTTTTCCAAACGAAAGCTCCCTCGAGTGCTGTGCGTGCTTCGTGCCTCCCCAACCTCCAGCGGCTGGCCAGGCAGGGCTCAGGTGCGGAGGGGACGGGCTGCAGGAGGGGAGCCTCGGGCCAGGGTGGGAGGTGGGAGGCCGAGCCCGGCCTGCCCGGCCCCTCCGGCCAGTGACTCGCGCGGCACCACTCTCCGCAGCAGCTGGAGAGGCTTGATTCCAGTGGGCCGGCGGCCCACTCCTGGCTTGCCCACTCTCCTGACCTCTGTCCCCACGCCAGCTCCTGCCCCGGGAACCGAAGACAGCCCCCGGGCGTGAGATAGCACATTCAGGAACTGCTAGGCGCCCCCCCCCACTGATGCCCACTGCCTCCCCAGTGGGGAGGGGCAGGCAGGGCTGTCCCCAAAGGCACTAAGATGAAGCCACCAACTTCAGCCCGGAAACAAGGAGAGGAGGGGTAACAGCCGGGGGGGGGGGGGGGGGACGACAGTTGGAAATGCAGCTGCCCCCAAAACTATATCCTTGGTGAAGGACCAAGCCAGGCTTCAGGGTGGCTATATCAGGACTGAGGGGAGAACAGCAAGGTGGCCTCGGACCGGCTGCCCCTTCCTTCTCGGCTAAAGCTCACACTGAGGCAGAGCCTTTACCCCCAGAACCCCGAGGCTCTCTCCCCGACCCCCCAGGTGCCCGCCATGATGACCCTCAGGTGGCAGTGACCCCGTCACTGTAGAGACATTTTCTCCTGCTGAGCAGAAGCCTCACCCCTGCAAACTACCTCTTCCCACAATGTCTTTCTCCCCTGGTACCAAAAAGAACCCTGTACCTCCCCCTCTCCCCCTCTTTCCTGCCAGTGCAGTGGCCTTGGTCGTGGAAACCCAAGGGAGGAGGTCTGGCCCCCAGGGTGGGGCTCTCCTTTCCTCCCCCAGCCCCGCCATCAGCACCGGCCCCCCGCGAGGTTCGATACTTGAACGCCCCCTGTGCCCTGTGCCTTGGACCCAGGCAAAGCTAAGAGAAGGAAACAGCACAACTCACACACCTGAGCTGGGGGGTGGTCTCGGCTAGGCTCCTGTCCTCACCCCTCCCCCGACCTGTCAAGAGAGGTGCGCGCGCGGCCTCTTGGGTGACATGGAAACTCCTGGAAAAATTCCATCCTAACTTATTTTGACATGTATACAAACCAACTGTTTAGAAATTCCACTTGTGCAAAGCCCTACTGTGTTTTTATGTTCCCGTTTAAAAGAGAAGTTTACTTAGCAATAATTATAAATAAATGAATATTCTTTAGTGAGGTGACTGTTGAGTGCTTCTTCCCCTGGTTCTTGAGGACCTGGTCCTCAGCCCTCCCCCCCCCCCAAGGAACTTCCCGCGCCCGCACAGCAGGTGGCATCTCTCTCCAAGGAGGGGAAGAAACCCAGACCATCCTTCGCCTCATGGGGATGGCTGCTGCAGAGCCAGGCGCCTACATGGAGAGCTGCTCCCGAGCCCCTTAGGAAGGATCAGCCCCAGGCCCCAGAATTCCCATCTGCAGGGAGCCGCTTCCCCTCCTGACCCACCAGTAGGGCCAGGACGGAAGCCAGCTCACAAAGCCCGACTGTACTCAGAAGCCAGCTCCTTCTGATGGGCAAGAAGGGGCCGGAAACCTTGAGCTTCGTCCCAGCAGTTGGGCCTAAGCAATTCGTGCACCAGCTTTTCTTCTGAGCACCCTGGGAGTTCAGTGTGATTGTCGGAGGAAATTAAATCGTCCCTTGACCAGATGGAGGCCACCGGAGTGAGTGGGGCTGGAGCCCCTCTCCAAGCTCCCAAGGTCCCAACTGTCCAGTGTCAGGAGCCATGAGGGTTCCCCCCAAAACTGGGGAAACAGACTTTGGGTTGCCAAGTATTTATTGTATCAAGTGAAGTGTATCAAATACCAAAAATAGAATAGAGTCCCTACGTAAGAGATAGCCCCTTCCATCGGATCTATTTATCTTTACAGCAACTTTATAATCTTATTTTTTTGGTTTTGCCAAAGAATGGTGAAGATGAACCCAAGTGTAGAACCCAGTGGTCTAGACTGCACGGGGGCCCCCCAGTCCCAGTCTCAGCCAGGGAGGGGAGTGAGGGGCAGCTGCTGTGTGGGACCCATTCTGAAGACCAGGAAAAGGGCATAGAAAGAGGTGTGGAGATGTTGAGCTTAGAACCAACAAGGCAAAAAAACAGAATCTAGCAGGAAGTGATAACAATCCCCAAGTAGAGAGGAGGATATAGATCGCTTCGGGGAGCCCACAAGCCTGCACGCTGGGAGTCCTGGGGGCTCATCGGGCGGCTCCGAGGAACTCAGGATGCTCACGCTGCCCGGTCCCCTGCCCTCACGGTGGCCCGTGACGCAGGCCTGTGGCGTCCCAGGCTGTCCCGGGTACAACCTGCTAGGCCCTGAGGCCCTCTTCCTCTGGGGTCCGGGCGGGGCGGCCTCCTTCCCTCGGGCCCAAACACGAACACGGCAGACGGCTTTGGGGAAGAGCTGGTTTAGTGGCTGAACGAGGCACCGTGTGTTCCGAGGGCAGTATAAATCAGAGTGCAGGGCACACTGCCCGGCTGAGGTAAAACACGCTGTTCCTGCCTCACATCACCGTGAGGGGAAACACACAGGTATTAAAAACATCTTGCTTATAAAAAATGTCCCCTAGAAAGGCCTGAGACGGGGCTGGGCCCGGCCGGCCGCCACAGGAGCTGGGCCGCACGCCCGCCCCCACTAGTGGCCCAGAGCCTTGTCCAGGTTGTTCTTGATGGTGTCCAGGAAGTCCGAGGTGTTCAGGAAGTGCTCATTCAGCTTCACGCTGCCGAGAGAGCACGGTTGGCATGAGGAGCGGCTCCCGCCGGGCCGTCCGGGGCAGAGCTGGAGCTCGAGCACCCCAGGGGCTGCCCTCCCAGGCCACCGGTCCGAGGCTGCCTAGAGCCCGCCAAGCTGCGGTCAGTTCAGGCACGGGTACAGGAGGGGAGAGCAAAGCTCGGAGCCGCTGGGGATGGGGACCAACTCACGGGGCCTCGGGACTGTGGACCTGTCCCACCTCCGGCCCCCGGCAGCAAAGCTGATTCCAGAAGCAGCCTCTAAGAGGGCCTCAGGCTTCTTCCCACCCGGTCCCGAGGTCCCCCAAAGCCAGCCCCTCCCTCTGCCACAAGCCACGCACTTGCTGAGACCATGGATGCATCCCGCCAGGTCCTTGGTCATGGCTCCGCTCTCCACGGTCTGGACACACACTTTCTCCAGGGTCTGCGCAAACCTGCGGGCGGCGGCGGGGCAGAGTGAGGCCCCAGCTCCCCGATCTGGTGCCCACAGCCCGCCCTGGGCCAGCTCAGGGCCCCTCCCTCTCCGCTCACCTGATGAGGTCCTGGTTCCCGTCCAGCTTCCCTCGGTGCTCCAGGCCACGTGTCCAGGCGAAGATGCTGGCAATGGGGTTCGTGCTGGTAGGCCGGCCCTGGGGGTGGGCAGGGGTCACACGGGGCTCAGGAGCCAAAGCAGCCAACAAGGACGACACCTGGACGCAGCGCCCGCCCTATACTGACAAGCCAGACCCAGGCTCCCAGCCGTCCGCGGCAGTGGGTCCTGCGCCCCTGGGGTAGACGGGCATGCCACCACAGTCCCTCCCACTCACCTTCTGGTGCTCCCGATAATGGCGGGTGACCGTCCCATGCGCGGCCTCGGCCTCGATCGTCTTCCCGTCCGGGCAGACCAGCACAGACGTCATCAGGCCAAGGGAGCCGAAGCCTGAAGAGGGACAAGACCCTCCTTTCAGTGCCAACACCACTCCTCAGACCACTGGCTTGAGCCCACCTGCCCTCCTGCTTGTGAGCTGCCTCTCGCCTCAGGACCCCCAACCACGCCTGGGAGGACAGCCCCCATTTCGGGCTTATCTGCCCTTGTCGTGGGTCTCCAGAGCCCAGCACAGGGCGGGGGCAGTCATCAGCCTGTGAACATACATCCGTGTCCCCGAGCCTGTGTCCCCCAGGGCCCCAGATCTGAAGGGATATGCCTGCCCTCCACCTGCAGCCTGGTTCATAACCAAGTGTCTCGTTCAGGGAGCATACGACTGCACGACCATCACTTTATCCACTGCTCTTGCAGACGACTTTAAAATTTATGACTTATTTCCAAATTTTCCCAAATCCAGATGTCAACCTTTTCTATGGTCAAGGTCTCCTGGGCTTCAAAAAACCACCCCGTGTCACCAAAATAAGAACTGTAAGTCCCAAGAATTAGAAAAAGTGAAAAATGTTTTATCAATTTAATTTTATCTATTTGCCAGAGAGAGAGAGAAAAAGCACATGCACAAGCAGGAGGAGCAGGCTCCCCCAGTAGCAAGGGAGCCTGACGCAGGACTCGATCCCAGGACCCCAGGACCACAACCTGAGCTGGGTCATCGACTGAGCCACCCAGCCATCCCAAAAAAGTGAAAAACTTCTATAAGAAAACTAGTCGTCTAAGGGTACCTGGATGGCTCAGTTGGTTGAGAGTCTGCCTTCGGCTCAGGTCATGAACCTGGGGTCCTAGGATCCAGCCTGAGGTCTGGCTCTCTGCTCAGCAGGGAGCCTGCTTCCCTCTCTCCCTCTACTTTATCCCCTCATCCCCTCTCCTGCTTGTACTCTCTCACTTTCTCTCAAATAAATAAATAAATAATTTTAAGATTTATTTATTTGGGGGCACCTGGGTGGCTCAGTTGGTTAAGCGACTGCTTTCGGCTCAGATCATGATCCCGGGATCCCAGGATCAAGCCCCACATCGGGCTGCCTGCTCAGCAGGAAGCCTGCTTCTCCCTCTCAAAGCCCCTCTGCTTGTGTTCCCTCTCTAGCTGTGTTTCTCTCTGTCAAATAAATAAATAAAATCTTTAATTAAAAAAAAAAAAAGATTTATTTATTTGACAGACAGCGAGACAGCAAGAGAGAGAGCACAAGCTGGGGGAGGGCAGGGGAGAGGGAGAAGCAGGCTCTCCACCAAACAGGGAGCCCAACACGGGGCTCGATCCTAGGACCCTGGGATCATGACCTGAGCCAGAGGCAGATGTTTAAGGACTGAGCCACCCAGGCACCCCAATAAATAAAAAAAATTTTTTTAAGATTTTACTTATTTATTTGACACAGAGAGAGATCACAAATAGGCAGAGAGGCAGGCAGATAAAGAGGGGGAAGCAGGCTCCCTGCTGAGCAGAGAGCCCCATGTGGGCCTCGATCCCAGGACCCTGAGATCATGACCTCAGCTGAAGGCTGAGGCTTAACCCTCTAAGCCACCCAGATGCCCCCAATAAATAAAATCTTAAAAAAAGAAAAAAAAATTAGTTGTCTAAGAATGTCTGCAGCTGGGACAGGGGGAGGGGAGCTCTTCTCCATGTTAATGGGACCCTCACGCTAACTAACTCCTTATTACTTAAGCGTAACTTTCATGCTTCTCTCTTGTCTGCTGTGGCTTTTCATCCCTCCATCCTGGATAGGAATTATTCTACTGAGAACCACTGCACTTACTGAAATAATAAAGCTGAAGGTTTTTATAATACATCAGGCCCTTGTGCCTTTTCCTCGTAACCTGGGGTGGAATTCACTTTCTTCGTCAGGAGCTAGACTCCATCTCATGTAACCCTACTTCTCCTCCCTCTATGTACTTCCCATGTTGTCTACTCACACCGCCTTTGCTGCTCCCGTTCCCAACACAACCGGGCTGGCTCTCACGGTTACCTCTCTGATGGCCTCATCCACACTCCTGCTGCTGCGATCCAACTTGTCTCATGGGACACTCTGAGGCTTGGGGCTTTGCCACCTTCCCCAGTATTCTTCTACATCCAACTGATTTACTACACAAAATGAATTCTCTGGCTTAAAGAGCACCTGGTTGTGCTCAATCCCATTTTTCTCCTGGAGCCAAACCTAGCCCAAACCCGGAGCCAGAGTCACTTGGCCCAGGAGCAGGAACAACCTCCAAGCTGACACATCTAGCCCTTTAGAACTTGATTCCTATGTTCTCCCTTCTCTGTTACAGTAGCCTTAGTAATACACTAGTCCAAACCTACTTTGGGAAGCCTTCTTCCCTCAGATGCCAGGGAGCTCCTGCCCCCTGCTGTCCATGGGGAACCCTGCGATGAACCAGCAGGCCACACTAGAGAGGTTTTCTGGGAAAGGGGTCTGAGAGATCCAGCAGACAGAGAAGACCAACAATCCAACCCCTGGGGAACGGTGCTCCCAGCGTACCCTGCGCCAGGATGTCCGACTGCACATCTCCGTCGTAGTTCTTGCAGGCCCACACGAAGCCGCCCGAAGACTTGAGGACCTGAGCCACCATGTCATCGATGAGCCGGTGCTCGTACCAGATCTTATTCTTGTCGAAGTCGGTTTTGTAATGCCTGGGAGCAAAAGGGCCTGTTGTGAGGAGGAGGTGGGAGGCTGCCCGGGGGGGTCTCTCCCCACAAGCTCAGAGCTGAGCCAAATGCACTGGGAGCAATAAAGGGAGAGGCTGTTACTTCTCAAAGATCTCCTGGAAGATGTCCTTGAAGCGCCCGTCATAGGCCTTCAGGATGGTGTTCTTGGTGCTCATGTACAGCGGCCACTTCTTCTGGATGGCATACTGGAAGCAGCTGTGTGCGAAGCCCGAGATGGACTGCAGGGGGAGAGAGAGGTCCCTGGTGTGCGCCCCGGCCTGGGGACCACCAGCCCTCCCTGGTCCCCGGGTGCCAGGCCCCGGCCCCGGGAATGGCAACCCTTCCCTCCACACCGCCCGCCCTGACAGTCTGAGGGAACCCAGCCACCCTCGAGGGGAGCAGCGGCTTTTTCTACTGGCCCAGCAGCCCTCTCCCCGCTTCTGGGAGGCAGCAGCCCCTCAAGTATGCTGTGGAAACTACCCTCCTCTCCCCAGTTCTTCGACCATATGGCGGGTGGGGCTGACTCCCCCAGCCCTCCTGCCTGTCTCCAGAGTGGACACTGTGTCCCGGCTTATCCTCTCTGAGCCCTCCATGACTGGCTCAGAGGTGGTCCTGTGACCCAGGCCTGGCACTTTTGCCGGAACCACGAACAAAAAGGCTGTTTTCTGATAGGGCAACCAAGTTGGCAGGGGACAGGCCTGGGGCTTCCCGTGGCCACTTCTTCACGGCCAGAGAATGAGGCCAACCACGGAAGAAATGAAAGCCAAGAGCTGGGGAAGGGGAAAAAAATGCTTATCCAGTTTGCTTAAGCCAACCATCCTGACAACTAACGTGCCCCAGAAGCGGGTCGGGAGAAGGAGCACAGCAAGTCAGGGAGCGGGGCAGCGGGCTCAGCAGGAATCTCCCCAGGCACACCGCAGATGCCCCTGAACGCGGCCCGGTTGCCTGTGCTCATAGGCCTCAGACCTTCCTCAGGCCACGGACACAGGGAGAGTCAGAACCCACAGTCCGCGGCGGCCGAGGGGGGGCCCGGCTTGGGGAGGGGGGCGCTCAGGAGCCGCGCAGGAGCCTCACCTCGTCGGTGTTGTACATGCCCATCCCTACACCGCCAGCGGGGAAGTTGTACACCTCCCACTCCTTCGCACCACTACCATCCTTCGGGGAGAAGACGATCTTGAACGTGCCAGCCCGGTCCACCACAAAGTCCGTGGCCTTGTACTATGGAGACGGGAGTATGGCTCAGGCCAGGGGTCCATATGAGGGCCCAGGACACGACAATCCCACCCTGCCGCCCCCTCCCGCCCCCGCCGGGCCCCACCTGGTCACCGTGGGCATGCCTGCCTATGGTGATGGGCTTGGTCCAGCCAGGGACCAGGCGGGGGATGTTTTTGCAAATGATGGGTTCCCGGAAGACGGTCCCCCCGAGGATGTTTCGAATGGTCCCGTTGGGACTCTTCCACATCTTCTTCAGCTTGAACTCTGTGAGGACACAAAAGTACCAAGCTGCAGCCCCCACCTCCCAACCAAAATTCAAACCTTAAGCAAGAACGCAGCCAGACAGGAGCCCCGCAAGTCATCCCGGGGGGACATCTGGAATATGAATGTGCAGCCGTGGGATCAGATTTCTTGGCTTCGGGGTCTAGCTCCACCACCCTGAACTGTGAGCTTTACGCAAGTGGCTGAACATGTGCGATAAGATGAAATGATTGCTAAACACCTAGCCTTTGGGCGATTACGTGAACTTCTACGACAAGTGGCTAGTGTAGCTCTGTCGTCACTGCCACATCACGCTCGGACGTGGCAGCACCCGGCCTCGAAGCCACCAGGTCCAGCCCACATCAGCAAGACCGTGGCTCCCTATCTTCTTGTCTACAAAATAGGGATGCGTAAATCCCAGGGCTCCGGAGAAGTAAAAGAAAACCTGCAAAAGGAGTTTCACACTAGGATGATTCCAGCAGCCTAAGGTCAGGGTCCCCCTGAGACGGCAGCAGCTCGGGAAGAGCTCTGGAGCGTTGGGACATGGGCCTTGAGTGCCTCTTTGCAGAGCCCTCACACAGCAGAACGCAGCGAGAGAGACAGATTTCTGCAAACCCCTAAGCCACTCTTTTCTTGAATTTTCCAAACCGGGCCCCTTTGTACACACACTGGTGCCCTAGCTCATGGAACCCTCAAAAGTGGTCCCCAGAGCTGGGGCCCAGTAGCCAGTCCAAGCCTAGTGAGGGGCACCTCTCTGAGACCCTTCCCCAGCCACAGGGGCCGTGGGCAGAACTGTGGTGCCGAGATGGTGGTGAGATACAAGCCATGCTCCCCAGGCCCTCTGACGCCCTGAAGGACACAAGCCTGACAGAGCACTTCGCTGGACAGAGGTGGCCCCAATGTCTCTCGGTATACCTGCCTGCAGAACAGTCCAGAAGGCCAGAGGGGCAGGCTGCCCAGAGAGGCTGTCCTCACCATAACGGCATCAGCATGAGCTTCCTCCTTCCTGTGGCCAACGACCCATCCCCAGCCAGAGCCACATAGCACAGCACGAACCCCACGGGCCTGGGAACCCCACCCCGCCCAGCCTCATCGGCAAGAAGCCTTAAGGCTCCCATCCCCCGGGCCGTAGCAGGGACACCGGGTTCACGGCCCCAGCCCACCCACCTCCGTACCCTCACACCTTCCACACGGGCCTCATCGGGGGTGATGGTGGCACACTTGACGGCCACACTGTACTTCTGGGTGGCCAGCGCCGAGTCTATGGTGACCTGGTCGTTGGTCTGGTCACGGTGCGGGAGCCCCAGGTCAAAGTACTTGAGCTGGACATCCACGTGCGGTAGGATGAGCTAGAGACAGATGAGGGCAAGGCATCAGTGTGTCTCAGGGACATCTGTGGGCCACAGCACGGGGCGCCCAGGAAGGGCAGGGATGAGGGAAGGCCAATGGAGGAAGGGGGCACACGGCAGAGGGGCGGAATCAGCCATTCCTCGGAGGAGGAAGCCATCAGGATGCCAGCGCTGTGGGGAAAAAGGCCGCATGCCAGGCAGCAGGCCCTGCACGGACCACGATGGCCCACCAACTCCACGTGTTCTCGATTTCTCCATACGGTGCATTCCCTCTTCTTCCCCATTCAGAAGTGGCAATTCTACTCTTCTTGGGGACACAGCTCTCCAGGCAGATCCAGACCACGGAGGCTCTGGAAAAGCCTGGCAGCCATGCTGGGGGGAGCCATCCGCCACGCTCGCTCGGACGTGTCACCACGCTGACGACACACCACAGCCCCGACTCCAGATCCCATCCCTGAACTGCTGAGGAAAGGTGAGCGCGCTGCCCTGCGTTTCCACCCCCTCGAGAACGCACACTGGACTGCGGGACATCAAGACGGAGACGATACAGGATAGGCCTTGGACGTGCACCCATTCTGGAAAACACGTGGGCTTCAGCTGAGGACGGCCCCTGCTGGACCTCGTGAAGACCACGTGTGTGTGGATGTGACAGCAAGGCGGACGGAAGGACAAACAGGGCTGCCGCGCCTACTGGGGCAGCGGGTGAGCCCCAGGAGCAGACGCGGGGCCCAGGAGGCCATGCCGAGAGCCACCCGCTGCGGGAGGGACTACCTTCTCCTTGATGAACTGCCAGATGATCCGGGTCATCTCATCGCCGTCCATCTCCACCACGGGCTTCGCCACCTTGATCCTCTTGTCGGCATCTGGAATTGAGCACACACAGCGATCACACCTCCAGGGAGGGTCGCGGGAGGAGAAGGGAGCAGTGTCAGCCAGGGCCCGGTTACCCACGCTCCCTCCCCCTCAGCAGGAGCAGCTCCCCGGCCACCTGGGGGCCTGGATCCCCCACTGAGGACAGCCACCCAGGTCTGGCCAGAAGGATGCCAGCCTGGCCCCTCAGACCCTCTCCCCCGGGATCTGAAGGCAGAGGAGACCCACCAGAGCCTGACAGCCAGCTGGGGCCGCCCCATCCACTAATACATCAGGGAGGGACGTTCCCGGGGCGGCCCCGGAGCCGTCGTGGCCCCGTCCCTGCAGTTCTACGAGCTACCTCACGTCCTTCCTATAACCTCCTCTCGCGGTCAGCCAGTCACTGACCCTGTAACAAGTGCCCGACTACGCGTAAGTGAGGACGGCAACCCTACTGGCACGGACGTGCCGCAGGGCGCACCCACACCCTTTCCGCGACTGTTTAAGCCTCCCACCGCTCCCATGGCGAATATGGTCACTTCCACATTCAAATGTGGCACCACCGGGGCTCAGAGAGAGTTTACCAGCTTACTGCCAGAGGTCACACCGCTAGAAGACAACAAACACCATCCACCAGGATTCACACCTTTCTCCAAGGAAAGCACAGGCTCATGGCCCCTGGACTAGCGCTCAGAACCCTCGATCTGATCGGTGGGGACAGTCCCGCGAGAAAAGCATCTAAGGTCCAGGGAGATGGTGGAGGACACGAGGAGCCAGGGGAGGCTCTCCAAGGAAAGTCGACTTGTGAGAGAAACCAACAGTCTAGGAAATGAATTCCAAAGAAAACGGCGCGCCCCATTAAATCAGAGCAGGCTACCTAGAGTGAGCTCATTGAACCTTAGCATGCAGCAGACAGATGTATCCCCGCGCCAGAACGTTCTTCCTCTACCCACAGCCGGGGAAGAAGCCAGCCCTGCAGGTTCGGGCAAGCGGATCTGTGTAAGACCTACAGCCGGGCCTCCGTCACCAGAAAGTTCAGGCAGGAGGAGGCCGGCGGACAGTGGGGCTCTGTCCCCAGCAGCCACCCCAGCCCTCGCTCAGGGCCTCCTGTCAGACGCAGTGCTGGGTCATTCACCTCACCAGATGAGACGGCAAGTCCAAAAAGAGGACCAGGACGTTCACATAAAAACATAAGAAGTGACCACTGGTGAAGGACGGCAAGGGAAACAAGCCGGTGAAAGCAGGCCCATAGGCCAGACTAGCATGAGCACGTACACATGTTTAAAATAGAAGTGACCAAGACCCCACAACCCCGAACATATCCCGGGCCTACAACACTCCCCAGCACCGTGACTCATGCTGACAGCCCCAGCCCACTGAGAAAAAGGTGAATTATGTGCAGCAAAAATGACTCACTTTCCAAAGATGTGCACAGATTTTTTAACCTAAAAATAATCTCCCAAGGAAATGCAAACAGATTGTTTTTAAAACCTAAAAATAAGAGATTATTTAGGAAGGAAAATGAGGCCCAGGGAGTGTGGCTTGTGTCAGCTGTCAGGCGAGATCCCAGCTTCTGGACACCCCCGTGGGTCACAGGCGGAGAAACAGAGCAGACTCCAAACATTCCGTTCCCTAGAGAACAAGGGCACGCAGCTGGCTGGCAGGGCTCTACCACCCTTTCCAGGATGCAAAGGGGCCTTTGGACCCAAGTTAAAAAATTCCTCTATCTTTCCCGGTTGAGAGCTTGAGTATAAAAGGCTTTAGAACCTGCAGAAGGACTACTGGGCTGTTGCAAAGCCAGCTTAATTGTTAAGAGCATCTCTTATGAATTAATGCCATGAGAGCTAATCAAGATTTTTTTTTTAAAACTCTACTGAATCTGCCATAATCATAATCCTGAAGGAGAATTCATCTGGGGCCGGTCCCAAAGGTTTCAGTCTCACCTGGGCCCCACTCAAGTTTTGGGTTTCAGACACAGCGACCTCCTACATGCAGAGCTGATGGTCGAGGTCCCAGCCGGTGGCCCTCCCTGCTGTGCCTGCAGGTGTGAAACCCTCAGAGAACACAGGGCCCACTTACTTGCAACCAGGTGCTAATAAGCACCTCTTCCTAAAACACAGAAAAACCTAACAGTGCCCGGCCTCAAGGAGTGAGTGTGTAAGGGGAAACCTACAGATGGAGAGAGAGAGCAAGCAGGGGCTATTAATAGAGGCAGGAGTGGGGCGCCTGGGGGGCTGCTGGTTAAGCAGCTGCCTTGGGCTCAGGTCATGACCCCAGGGTCCTGGGAGGGAGCCCTCCCCTCCCCACTGCCTGCCACTCCCCCACTTGTGTTCTCGAGCCTCCCTGAAGGCACACTTGCCAGAGAGGGGAGCAGCCATGGAAGCCAAAGCAGCAGAGACTTGGGGCGTCTGGTTGGCTCAGTCAGGAGAGCACGCAACTCCTGATCTCAAGGTTCTGAGTTCAAGCCCTACACTGGGCACGGAGACTACTTTAAAAAATAAAATAAAAATTACACACAACTTACAAAAAGAAGGACCAGGAGGATGGCTACTACCAAAAAACACACTAACAACCCAACCCCCCAACAGAAAAGAACAGGTGTTGGTGCAGATGTACAGAAACTGGAACCCTGTGTACAACCGGTAAGGACGTAAAATGCTGCAGCCACTATGGAAAACAGCATGATGGTTCCTCAAAAGATTAAAGATGGGGGGAAATAAAGATAGAATTGTGTTATTGTCCAGGGGCACCCAGGCGGCTCAGCTGGTTAAGGGTCCTGTTGGAGGCCCAGGGCAGCCCGGTGGTGTCAACAGTTGTAGTATAGCCTCAGAGGCTCCCTGTGCTTCCCTATCGTGGGGGAAGCTCAGGTACATGTCCGGCGCTGAGCCCGTTGGGAGGTGTAGGGCGGTAGCCTGAGGCAGAACTCCTGGTACCTGCCGGTGCCCGCCCGGGTCTCCTGATGTCTTGCTCCGCCTTTTCGGGCTCTCACTGAAGCACAACTGAGTCCATGGTATTATTCCAAGACAACACATAGGTATTGTAACAGTCATCTGATCATGATGTATGGGAATAAGTGATTCATGTGCACAGGGTCATAGCTAGCCCTTACCCCCCCAGAGATATAATTGCAATTGTTTTCTCTTTAATTACAACGGAGTTTGAGCACGGTTGAGGGAGCTGGGGGAATCGTTGATTCTATGCTTCTGTAAGTGATTCCTATATAAGATGTACAATCCTGAATAAAGCTGGCTTGTTGGATATCATCCACTTGTCCCTCCTGTTCCCATACTTTTCTCTATTTCTGTCTTTTCTACGTCTCCTTACTCTCAGGTTTCGTCTATTGTCGTGCCGGCCGCGACAGGGTCCAACTCTTTTGATTTTGACTCTGGTCATGATCTCAACTTGTGAGATGGAGTGACGGGTGGGGGGAGCTCAGGCTCTGCTCTGGAGTGAAGTCTGCTTGGGATTCTCTCTCTCTCCCTTTCCCTCTGCTCCTCCCCCTTAAAAAACTGCCATTGTCCAGCAATCCCACTTCTAGATATATATTCAAAATAGTTAAAAGAAATATCTTAGGGACGCCTGGGTGGCTCAGTTGGTTAAGCAACTGCCTTCGGCTCAGGGCATGATCCCGGAGATCCGGGATCGAGTCCCACATCGGGCTCCCTGCTCTGCGGGAAGCCTGCTTCTCCCTCTCTCACTCCCCCTGCTTGTGTTCCCTCTCTGGCTGTGTTTCTCTCTGTCAAATAAAAATAAAATCTTTAAAAAATAATAAAAATAAAATAAAATATTAAAAAAAAAAAAGAAAAAAAAGAAATATCTTAAAGAAATATTTCTATACTCGTGTCCATAACAGAATTATT
>PITA01026668.1:6628-22343 GCA_004023965.1 Spilogale gracilis
TGGATGGATGGATGGATGGATGGATGGATGGATGGATGGATGGATGGTTGGATGGTTGGATAGTTGCGTGAATGGATGCATGGATGGCTGAGGAATGAGTAGTTGGGTGGGCAGATTGGTGGATAGATATAGAGGCTAGTGGAAGGAACCAATAAGCAGACAGACCAACATAAACCTCAGGTGACTCCTGTTGTATTCCCTGTTGCCCAAAGCTCTCATCTTTTTCTCAGTCTTTCCCAAGAAGTTGAGGAAGGGTCCTTTGTGTCTACTCCAGCTCCTTTCCTTTTCAGGGCCTCTTCCCAAAGGGGCCTCAAGGATGGACCAGGAAACCAGATCATGACAGCATTTATCTATTCCAGACCTGCAAACCAAAGGGCCTGAGGGAGTGGAGGAAATATTTCCTCATCTCATCATGAAGTGTCCTCTTTTGTGGTGAGGGACTATGCTGAATCACCAGGACACTTAATCATCAACTCACCCGTTGTCTCTCATTGTCTCACTTGCTCCTGCATTGACCCACCTACTTACTCAAAAACTACTAATATGCTCTGTGTAGAAAATGTGGGAAACACGGGGCGCCTGAGTGGCTCAGTTGGTTAAGCAACTGCCTTCAGCTCAGGTCATGATCCTGGAGACCCGGGATGGAGCCCCACATCGGGCTCCCTGCTCAGCGGGAAGCCTGCTTCTCCCTCTCTCACTCCCCCTGCTTCTGTTCCCTCTCTAGCTGTGTTTCTCTCTGTCAAATAAATAAAATCTTTTAAAAAAATGAGAAAGAAAATGTGGGAAACAGGGAAGGAAGAGATGACCCTTCTAGGGACCCTGTCCTCAGAGATCTGTGGCTCAGGAAAATTCCCAGAAGCAGGAAGGGCAGCATGAGAAAAGCTTCTATGGCAGAAGGCGAGGACTATGTTGGAGGAAGGAAGTCTTCAGTGGCTGGGAAGGAAAGTGGTGAAAGTCAGACTAGAAAGATCTCTGACAGTGAGCAAGGACCCAATTCCTGGGACAGGAAGGTGTAGACCATGATTGTCCATCCCACACAAGCCCTCTTTGCCACTGCACATACCACAACTCATCTGCTACCATGACAGATGGTGATGACTTAGCCATATGACAGCCTGGCTTCTAACCTGCAGCATATGCTGTTTGTTTATTCCTACCTTTGATCCAGACCAAAGGGCATCTCACAGGTGTTGTTAATTCAGGTGAGCACATAGCTCTCCACCATCTATCCTTCATTTATGTCCCTTTGAAGATGATGAACTATCCCTGAACATCCCCAGGGTTGAGAAGGAGGCTCTGTGACCAACTACTTTGTCCCAAGAAATGCCCAAGTGCTTTGATCTCCAAAAGGCCAGCTCCTCCACAACCCTGATCAGCCTATGTCTCTACCCCAGGATATTTGCCTTGCCCAGGATCCAGGAAAGAGGCTCAGTGGTAGCTGTTCATGAGAAATAGCATGATGGCTCAGGAAAAGCTCTGGGCCCAAAAATCTCTCCCTACTAGACTGCTTGGTACCTTCAATCCCACCATTAGT
Organism: Spilogale gracilis; assembly: GCA_004023965.1. Lineage (NCBI taxonomy): Eukaryota > Metazoa > Chordata > Mammalia > Carnivora > Mephitidae > Spilogale > Spilogale gracilis. The sequence continues at coordinate 8,163 of PITA01026668.1, forward strand.
ACAAGTCTGACCAGTAAGACTTCCTTACTGGTCAGACTGGCCTTCTTTATTTACATTGAATTCTTTTCTCTTCTCTTTTCTCTTTTTCTTTTCTTTTATTTTCTCTTTTCTCTTATTCCTTTCTTTTCTTTTTTTCCTACCTAGGCTGAGTCCTATACTCAGTTTTGAGGGAGATATTCAAACCATCAGGGAGAAGTAGGCACTTGAGGGTCCACAAAGAGCCCTTGGGTAGAAGGTGCTACTGCTTCATGCGACAAAGGTCACACCTTACACCCAGGTCATTGGCTGTGTGAGACCATAGGTAGAGCTGAGTCTGAGGCTAAGTTCATGAGCAGGAATGGGCTCCGAAAAGGAAGCTTGACTCTGGGAAGATACTGGGATTTTCCTGAAGCTAGGTCCACAATCTTTGAGGTCCAAAACCTCCCCTAGGAATGTGAGAGGGCAGGGGAAGGGAAAGAGAGGAAGGAGGGTGGTGTTTGGTGGCTTAGGTCAAGGATCTCTGCCCTTACCTAGACAATTAAGTCTGCCTCCATAGCCCCTCTGATACCTCTCTGAACTCTATGTCCACCCAGTTTTCTCTCCTACGTTCCAGGATGGAGTCTCTACCTGGATGTCCCTCAGGCACTACTCAGACAACATTCACACTTGAACTTGGCTTGTCTCTCCTCATCTTGCTCCTTCTCCTCTGATGTGTTCACATCAGAGATGGCCCCATCATCCCTTCAGGTCCCCCTACCAAATGAAGGGGATGTTTCTTGGTTCTCCTCCCTTCCTTCTCATATTTGATCCTGCAGGCACCATGATCCTGATAACTTTCTGACCTAAGCCCCTCTTCTCCATCCCTGATCACTGAGGTTCAGACCTCACCAGCTGTCACTCAAGCTTCCCAAGAGCCTCATTTCATCTTACTTCTCCCAGCCTCCCCTCCAATCCATCATTCACATAGATCACCCAGACTATCCTTTCCAAAATGTAAATATCACCATGCCCTCTATCTCATACAAAATCCCTCTGTGGCTTCCCACTGCCCTCGGTTTTGTCCAAACTCCTTAACCAACCCCCAAGACCCAGCCCCCATGGGATTCATGTTCTCCAAGATTCCACCACCCTCCCAGTACTTCAGTTACAGGGATCCTCACTGGTCCCTGCCTCTGTCTGGAGTTGCTATTTCCCTTCCTCTCCACCTGCCATCACCCATACTAAACCACTTCATTCAGGAAGTGCCCTGAAATGGCCTGCAGTCTTCTCAGATCCCTTCTCAGATCCCACACCACCTGGTTGTTGGGACACTTCTCACATTCTTCTAGGTGTCCTTCTCACCAGTCTATGAGCAGGGATGGGCATTCTTTCTCTTTGTATCTCAGTCTCTCCGGCATGGGCCCCAGTACACAGAAAGCCTCAGTAATTATTACCCAAAACAACAGACAGAAGGGAAAGTACCAATCTCACCTCTGGCCCAAGCGAGGGCCTGAAATGGGGCCAGAGGAGGCAGGGCAAACGAGCTGAACTACACCCGGGGCTCACCTGGGTCCAGTGAAGACACAGCTTGTGGTGAGGAGGGGCATTTGGGTTGAAGGGCACCAAATCTGCTGGGGGGTTAGGGGACTGCCACGGAAGCAGCTCAGGAGCCAGGGATGACCTTGGAGAAATACTCTCCCTGCTGTGCTTCCTCTACATCCCCAGCTGGGAATTTGTGATAACCATCCCAGCCCGGCTCAGTTCCCAGGGGCCCCTTGGAGTGACAATTACAATGACAAAAATGAAGATGAAGCTGGCATGTGCAGGACGCCAACTGCAGGCCGACAACCCCACCAAACCGTCACCCTCTGAGGTGGTGCCTTTGCTGCTGTGCCCATTACACAGGTGGTGCTAAAGAGCTTGAATACCCTGGCAGGGCACACAGTGGACAGGCCAGCAGTTGGTGTACGTGAAAAAAGCATTCACCTGGGTATCCAGGCTACATGGAATTTCCACGCACCTTTCTGCTCCTTGTCTCTAGGATGGCTCCAGGGATCCCTTGTCTCACCCAGGAGTGCTCCTGAATTCCTCCACAGGAGCCTCTGATCCCTCTAAGAGGCCTCCCTGATTACCCACATTATACTGGCTTCCCTAGATCAGCACCCTGAGTATGTAGGGCTATTTCCCCACCCTCCCCCATTTATTCCTAGTTGGGCACCAGGTCACCCCAGATGAGGCTGAGTCTTCTGTCAACCCCAGGCAAGGGCTGCCTGGGGATAGACACCAGAATCCCTCCTGTGTCCCCACAACACAGTGCCCAAGCCTGCCTGTCCTACCTCTTCTTTGTGGGGGTGATCTCTGCTGACCTCTTCTCCTGCAGGATGGCGGGGTTTCCACTGGATACAACAGCTCTTCTGCCCATGAGGGGCACCATCTCCTTAGGGTGGGCATTCATGGCTGGAGCACAATCATAGCACAGATGTTTAGGATGAGTGGGTATAGAGGAGTTCAGGGGGTTTCAGACATCCTGTGGCACCAGGTGGTCCCTGCTCATACCCCCAGGACAAGGAGCTCACTCTCTACCTTCCCAGACTGCCAACTTCCCTGCAATTCCTCCTGTTCCCTGCTTTGGCACCTCTGTCCTTGCGCATCCTAAAAGAGCCCAACAGAGCTTCCAGGCAGGGACCACCATGCCCTTGGCTTCTCTCAAGACATCATCTCCACCACCAACCTTCAGGTAGACTCCCAAGAATAGCTCTACTTTTTCCATATCCCCACCAGATTTTGTGTTCAGTGATAGAACAGAACAGGACCATCACCTCCTTTGTTCTAGACACTATGCACCTAGTAATACAACCTCTGACCTCTTTGGTGCTTTGGATTTCTTACCATCCTGGTGGTCTCTCCAGGTAACACATTGATTATCCACCCAGAGCTGAGTTTCACCATCCTTGTGGCTATCTGTCCATTAGACTCTCTTCTCACCTGAAGGGAGCAGCTGAGCTCCCTCCCCAGAGACAGAGAAGACAGTCCTGACCTGGTTTACTGATGCTCAGCCCCTCAGTCCTGACCTGGTTTACTGATGCTCAGTGCAGGCCGGACCCCATGCTGGGCTCAGAGGGATGTGCTGGGGAGAGGGGCTGACATGTCTTTTGAGAACTCTAAGGGGACCTTAGAGGTTTATGTGTAGAGGAAGGACAAGAAAGTTAGCAAGTGGCAAGGAGCTGGTGTGGCTACAGAGCCTGAGGAGTTCCTAGGGACCCAAAAGCAGATGGGGCCATGTTATGAGGGCTTGGAACACCAGTGAGGACTTGTAGCTGGTCCCAAGGGCAGCGGGGCGTGGGAAGGCCGTGGGTTACACAGGAGACAGCCATGATAGAGATAGCGGACTGTATGGAAGATGAAGGAGACTAGACGACGGAGCTAAGAGAAGGCTGCTGTGGGGGCACTGGCATGGAGAAGGGTGGGCGGGCATATAGGATGAGATGGACAGGGGAAAGTGTTGTGTGGACAAGAGGTGACTCTGCAGTAAACAGGAGGCCCTTCTCAGCTTGAGCCACCCTCAGAGAACTCTCTCAGGGTCAGGGAGGTAGGGGCAAGGGACAGATTTCTCAATGCCTGGCCCAAATAGGAAAGCTTCCTGGTAAAAGTATCTGGAGCAGTTCATCCTCAGACTGCAGTGAGGTTTGGAAATGAGACAGCTGCCCTTCCCAAAGTAAGCAGCCCTGGGAGAAGAGGAGTTATCCAGGGGAAGGCTTTGGCCTTGGAGTGCAGGAACCTTGAGAGAGAACCCTAAACATGTAGGTCCCTGGCTGTATCCATAGTCACAGGATAAGGATAGGTGACCTTGAGCTCTTTCCTCAGCCCAGAGTGGTCTATGGACAGATAGTGCTGAAAAGTTGAGCTAAACCAAGACTGAGGTGGGGGGAGAGGGCCTGTCTCTTTCCCCTCCCTGGGGCTCTGTTTTCCCTTCTGTTGAATGAGCTGAAAGGACCCCAAAGACCCTAGAGCTCTCACCCATGACAGCTGGCTGCTCCATCCTCCCTTGCCCTGGGTGCATGAGTTGGGGCAGTCCTAGGAAGCGGGGGCAGGAGAGGGTCAAGAAAACTCTGGGCTGGAGCTATAATTAGCAGTGATAATTAGCTCTCTGAGTCACCCCATAAACTCTGCATTCTCACCTGTGGGACTCTCTCACTGCCTTACCCTCCCTCCCTGGGTTTGGGCTTCCTCACCTAGGAAGTGCCTCCCAAGCCCTGATACAGGCCAGGCCTGGGGACCCAGGGAGCCCCTGCATCTGTGGGCTCAGCACCTGTGAGGTGCCTTGGTCTTGTCCCTCTCAAACTCTGGGCTACCCCATCTCAGCCTGAACACCTCCCCCACCACTACTACCACTTTCCTACACTGGAAAGCCACATCCTGGGGCCTGCTGGCGGAAACAAGAGCCTCACTTTTGCCCCTCAATAGTTGTGAGCCCTTCCCCCTCCCCAAGATCTCTAAACCTCAGGGAAGTTTCCTAGGTCCATCAGAACCTGGGCTCTGGCACGCTCCCTGGGCCAAGAGCTCACCCCTCCCTTTGTTTCTCCTGCTAGAGAGCCAAGCTTTTTCCCAAGTCCTCCCCCAAGGCCTATCAGCAAAGAGCAGATGTGGCCTGAAGGACCCCTTAGGCTCTCGCTCTAGTGTCCCCTAGGACCTTGGAGAGCACTGGCTGCCATGTGCAGTGAGGACTCACCTGGTAAGGTCTGAGTGGTCGTGGCTGCCCTTGCTCGGAGATCACCACATGTCCTGGGCCCAGCGACCCCCGGAGGGACTGTGGCTGAGGCTGTGGGAGGCTCTCATCATAGGCAGAGAGATGGCCCAAATGAGGCGTCAGAGGCAGAACTGGCTGGGCCACCTGCCCTAGGCGTCAGGCAGGCCACACCTACCAGCCATAGCTGCTGCGCCTGCCCACCCACATGCCCTGCCTGAGTCACCCACACCCACACAGCAGCCCAACCTGGGAGAAGGCAGAGGAGGCTGCAGGTGCCCAGGCCAAAGTTCTGGTCCCAACTCTTCTCTCTCTTGTATTTGATGCTTCCCATCACAGACCTCAGTTTCCCCAGCTGGGAAATGGGACTTACAACAACTACTTCCCAAGGATACTGTGAAGAGGCAAACAGATCATGCTGGTGGGGGAGCCTAATGAATGGTCAAGTGCTCTGCCCTGAGCCCTGGGAGGAACGGCCACAGCTGACCACTGGCCTGGTTGATCCTAGGGTGGCCAGCTCCAAGACTTGGTATCTGTCCTTCAAAGTCTGTGATCAGATCCTTTTAAAGACAAAGGAAGTTTCCATTCAAAGCTTACCACCAAGGGGCGCCTAGGTGCCTCATTGGTTAAGCCTCTGCTTTCAGCTCAGGACATGATCCTGGAGTCTCAGGACTGAGTCCCACATTGGGCTGTCTGCTTGGCCGGGAGGCTGCTTCTTCCTCTGACCCTCTCCCCGCCATGTTTTCTCACTCGCTCTCTCTCAAATAAATAAAATCTTAAAAAAAACAAAAACAAAAACAAAAAAACTTACCACCCAGAAATTATGTACTTCAGACCTTGGTATCGGACAGCCTCACCCCTTTCTGGCTATATGATCTTCAGCAAGTCATTTCTCCCATTTCCTGTCTGTGAAATGTGCATAATAAATCCACCTTGCAGGGATGCCTGGGTGGCTCAGTCAGTTAAGCATCTGCCTTTGGCTCAGGTCATGATCCCAGAGTCCTGCTTGGTGAGTCCTGCTTCTCCCTCTGCCTGCTGTTCCCCCTGCTTGTGTGCTCACTCTCTCTCTCTCTGACAAATAAATTAAAATCTTTAAAAAAAAAAAAACTTAAATAAGTCCACCTTGCAGAATTACTTGAGAAAACACATAGAAAGGACTTGAACGAGGCCCAGAGGACAGAAAGAACTCAATCAACAGTGACAGCTATTAATTCTTACTGGTATTGTCATCCCAGGCCATTCCTCCAGCAACCACCTGGGCCACCTGCTTCTCTCTAGGCCAGATGTTGGGGAAGACTCTGTGCCCTCCCTCCTCACACAGGCCACAGTTGTGAAGGGGGCAGAGCAAGGCTGGGGCAGGCCTGTCTCTTGTCACTCGGGAATCACCTGTCTCCTCTGGCAGACAGGACTGGGAAGGAACAGGAAGTCTTGCTGACAGGGAGGGTGCTCGTGACTGATGAAGAAGGGATTTCCCCAGCTGCCATCTGGGGCAAGTCCCTCCATCCCTCATCACCACAACCTGCCAGCCTGGGCAGGCTCACGCTTCTGACCATAGAGCAGTGGGACCTATGGCCAGTTAAGGACAGGAAACCTGGCTTTGGGACCAACAGGCTTTAATGTGGGTAGAGTAGAGGCTGCTTTTGCACTTTTACATCATGGTCTTGAAGTTCCCACAAACTTTGCCTCAGACTCCATCATGATAGCCTGACCTTGCATCAGTCATAGTCTTCCTTCTAATATTCAATTAATCTCCCCTCTGACTCAGTCCCTTGTCCCTCTTAGCTTGCTTCTTTCTCATGGCTTCAGAACCCTAGCGATATGGCTGTTGTCAAATTTCAGTGTTTACATTTTGCCTGGTGTTGTTACTTTTTCTCAAAGGCCAGGCCAGAACTTCTCTAAAAGACCTTGGTCCCCACCCAAAGACACACACTGTGCCCAGCAGGGCGTAAGGGGAGCCTTCTCTGCTCTGTGTGGGAGCACAGACCAGGTTTCTGACAGAGTCAGAGCCACTACTCTCCCACCCCAACCTCCCTACCCCCTCCCTCAAATACAAGGAAACAGCAAATTCTGCCCCTTGAGCTGGCCTACATTCAATTCCATTTAATCCAACACATCGTGAGAGCCCACAGTAGGAGACAAGGCAGGCAGGCAAGGACGAGTATAGGATTCAAACTGGAGAAGAAACTGTGGGCCACACAGGAGACGGGATCAGGCAGGAACCATAACCCCACCTAGCAGGCTATAGGGATAAAGAGGAGCTTGGGTCAGGGAAGGAAGGAAATCCCCAGCACATGGGGCAGTGGGGGATGGGCTCAAGAAAGGGAGAACATTTGGGTTGCCCCGGGAATGAGGGAAGACAACATACATGCAGGACTGTAAGGCAAGAGATCCAGACACATTTGAGGAGTGATGACGAGCTTGGGTGGGTGACGCACAACCTCGGTGAGGTATCAGACAGGAGCTGCGAGTCCCACAGGCCACGGAGTCAGCCCTGACCCTTTCATCACAGGAGGCTGCATGGTCCAGTTGGAGATGCTCTCACCCATGTGGTCAGGGAGGGAACTGCCCCGATGAACCGAGTCAGTGCCTCAAACCAAAGGCAGCTTTCTGCCAGTGGAAACTCTGGCTGCACTTGCCAGGGCCAGCAGGTAAGCTTGATCCTCACCCTGTGTTTGGGGCCCACACAGTACAGGGGCAGGAGCGTGGAGCCAGAAGTCCAGCCTCCTTCTGCCAAGGCTGGAGTCCCGTAGAAGCCAGCATTGCCCGCTCAGCCCTGGCCGCCACATGAGTGACATTTAGTGCTTGGTCCCAGCAGCACCAGTGCCTGGGCACCCAAGAGGACTGACCAACTGGCCTCCATGGTCCAGCTCCTCATTCCTTGGAGCAGCCATGGGCCCTGCTGTGCCCACCCTTCATCAGTGACTTCAGCTCCTTCTGTGACCATGCATGGAACAAATGGAGCCTAAATAAAAAGACAACAGTGACAGAAGTAACCTTCCAAATGGGCTGTGTGTGGGAAGCAAAATGCCAAGGGTAGATGTAGCCTGGGGCCTGGGAGGGATGTGGCAGTGAGAGGGAAAGGGCAGCTTCTAGACATTCTTGCCCCAAGCCTGCTTCCCAGAGTCCCAAATTTTAGGCAACCCCTAGACATCTGCCAATATACCCTCGTGGGCCCCCATTGCACCAGACTGTGGTCAATGTCTGTCTACCCTGGACTATAAAATGCTCCCCAAAGGACATACCAGGCAGGAGTCAAGCACACCTTTTCCTCCTCCTCACACCTCCCAAGACCTGCAGACATCAGACTCTGGTGGTAACTGTTCAAGCTCTCCCTTCAAGGAGGAGGAAGAAAAGTGGTCTCTGTGGGGTGAGTGTGTGCAGGGACGGGCCAACCTCTTGACCTGCCCTAGGGAATGCCCCACTTAGCACAGTGAACAAGGCGGGAGGCCTGGGAGCCAGACAGAGCTCTATCAATACCCTCAGTCCTGAGCAGCCCCGCTGACAGTGGTCAGGAGAGGCTCTGTCTGCATCCTGGCAGGCCGCAGTTCGCCCCAGGCTAGGAGAGCTGAGCAGCCTCCACATCAGGGATTCTGGCTTCTGCCTCCTCCTGCCTTCAGGTGCTGGGAGAGAGGGACATGGAGACAGAGAGAGCTAAAGAGACAGTGACAGATACAAAAGGGGCAAAGAACAGGCTAATTGCGTATGTGTCCTTCTTTAAAGAACACAGGTCTACAAAAGGTTACGATCGTTCATTTTAGAAAAGAACAACCTCAAGATTCCTTCCACCTCGAATAAGTTTGAAAGTTGATCTAACTTGTGGAAACTTGCAAATATCTGACATCTACATGACACCTTCAGGAGGGGGTCCCAGGCCCACAACAGGAAGCAAAAAGCCCTCATATCTCCACTCACTAGGGATAGACTAGCATGTCTGAACCTGTTCTCTGCCAGGTAGCCTGGCACCACGGTTAAGTTCCAGGCTTTGGAGTCAGACTGCCTGGGGTCAGACCCAGGCACTGCTGTTTACTGGCTGTGTAACCTTATTAACTGCTATTAGCCTCAATAGCAACACACACACACACACACAAAAAAAAAAAAAAAAAAAACACACACTCACAGAGCCAACTAGCTCTGCTAGCCCAGTGACTGGCACAAAGTTCACACAGGATATAATATTTGTTTATTTATCTATTTACTTACTTATTTATGGGATGAGTAACAGGATGCATAGAGGTGGAAGTATGGACCACAGCAGGGGAGCCAGGCAATGGTCGTTACAAATGCAAGACCATGAAAAAAATTTTGCCACATGCTTTTGAGATGTGGTTCTATACTTTTATCTGAAGAGCAAAAGAGCTAATGTTTTGGGGACCATGATATATCACACAGGAGGAGGAACTCACTCTGGCAAAATCTGATTCTGGCAGAGCTGGAAATAGGACCAGCTTTCCCCCATCTTCTCTGAGGAATAAATGACATCACCCTGAGCCCACTCTGTTCGGGGGAGTTATTAAACACAATACAGAGAACAGCTTCAGCATTTTACATTCAAGGCATATTTTGTTTTGTTCTAAGATGTGTTTTCCTGGGTCTCATCTACATTCACTCTTAGTCATATAAAATAAAATAAAACAGAGGCATCACATATGTCCACACAAAGAGTCATCATTCACGATACTTAACAAAGTCAGTAAAAATATGAGAGCAATATCCTTTCCTGGAGGGAGACTCCCTTAGGGACGATGAAGGCTGGATGACTAGCTCTTCCTATGTACCCAACAACGCTTCCCACAGCTTGTCCAGAGCTGGTGAGGAAAGTTCCTTGGCAGGCACAGACCAGGCCAGGCTGCTGAGAGTGCCTTGTTGTTCCCTACGCAGTGGGATAATTTGAGGTGCAACAGTATTATGAGTACCCTAGAGAGGTTCCTCACTTCTCTCTTAAAGCAAAAGGATCCTTGAAGACCTCAGCATCTTCTGGCTTGAGGGACCCTGCAAAGTGCCTCAGATGAACTTCCTCCGGCTGGGCAGGGGGCCTTTCTCTTGTACTTGAATCTCTTAAAAGGGGAACCAGTGCAAAGTTCTTCCAGTTTCTTCCTGAAACTAAAGGGTTAAACATTGTTACTGCCTTGGCTGCAGCAAGCAGAAATAAACACTTATTTGCTGGCCTTACCAACTAGTTGTTCTCTGAAAGGAGACCCAGACATTTCAGTGCTTCCTGAGACACATGGATAGCCACCATTTCCTCTTCCCTTGCCTGCTTAAGGAGCCTCCTCCACTCTGGAAGGTCCTAAATCCTCTTCCTTCACTTTACCCTGACTTGCAGGGACCTCATCAGAGTCTATTGCTTGCCTTTCCCAATCTCCATTTCCTCCTTGCCCACATGGAAAGGAGGGAAGATCTCCACAGAGCAACACTAGGGCCCAACCCATGGTGGCCCCATATCAGGTCATCTGTAGGGTGATGAACACCAGCCAAAGAATCAGGATTTGGGGACCAAGCCCCACCAGAGCATAGCATATTGGGAACAATGCCAAAGAAACCATGGTAACATTAGGCCTTGAATTGGGCTCTCCTATGTGGGCAGAGAGCTCCTGAAGAGAAACCAGTTGTCACCTCCATAGCTACGCTCCAGCTTCCCACTCACCAAAAATCAAGAGGGAAAGCTGTACATGTTCTCCTCCCACTGCCAGAGCCCTGGTCATCTAAACCCGCTGGTTGGCCACCCTGGAATCTCTCAGGAAAACCAGCCTCAATTTATACATCCTGCCCTCAGGCCATAATTCAGGCTCCTCTGCTGGTGTCTAACACTGACCACATGTCAAAGGCATCATGAATATGGGAGGCTAGGTCCATCATGACCACCCCAGCCAAATTCTCCAGGTCTTGGTGTTTACCCCAGGCCAGCAGGCTGATGTTGGCCTACCGCCAAACATACTCTTATATCAAGCATCAACTGCTGAAGGAGGATCCCTTGGGGAACCCAGACATTGAAGCAGGACTTCATGGGGACAGAAGCCAGATCCCACTGAGACACAATCTCCTGGCTGGCTCGGTGTTCAGAACACCCAGCCTCAGAGGCTGATTGGCCCAGCTCTAGCTCAAAGGCCCTGAAAGGACGCATGGGGCTCTCAGTGTCCACTTCCCACATTCCTGATGCCAAGACTCCCTCAAGTGCCCTCCCCAGCTCAGCTACTAACTGCTTTCTTCCCTTGCCTTTCTTTCACGTATTCCTTCACCTCTTCCCAATCATACACACTTTGTAGGTGGGAGAGTTCCTTGTTATCTAAATTGTATGACTATTCATCACTAAAGTGTTCACTGCTACAAAGTTGTACAAAAAAAAACAAAACCCTCAGGAAATATTCATTAATTAATTATAAATGTGAAATCAAGGAATCTCTAATCATCTCCTACCCCAACCCAAGTTGCATGAATGTGTATATTACTGCTACTTTGTCAATATCTTTATTAATACACAGTGAATGTGCAATATTGTAAACAGCCAACAATGTCATGCAAACACAATCCAAATCAACTGCAAAGTAAAACAGCAAATCTTTAAAAGATGTGAGGTTGCATGAAGTCAACAAGATTTTTATTGGAAAACTGCTCAAATTACACACAAAATCATCTTTGAATGGCTCTGTGGCAAAGTTAGACCAGTAACCATTAAAGAGATAATCAGTAGGTGTTATATGGCATGCACAGGAAGTGCTCCTAATGAAACTAGTAGGAAAATTATAGGATTGCAGGAGGCTCTTGGTAAAATAGATTTCCACTTCCAGCCCTGAAGGAATATATAGTACTGAGCCAGCCACCCTGTTGTAAGCAACCATAAAACAGGACAAAATACTTGCAGTAGATGTTTTCAGGCATTGGACACAGACTGAAAACTGTACTTGCTGAGAAAAAGTGAAATCTACAAAGTGAGCCCCATGATCACCTTGAAGCTTTGCATAGGGACAATTTCTCTGGCTGTGGTGCAGTGAACTGGAGTCCAAGCAGAGCACAGCAGTACCTCTGAAATAAGGAAGAAGAGATCAGGGTTTTAGGCAGCTGAATCAGCTAGAATCAGTGAGATACGGCACAGAGGAAGAGGAAGAAGAAAGCTGTGGGGGTGGGGGTCTAGAAATTCCTGGATTAGGGGCTGGACTATACTTGTACAATGTGAGACTGCATAAGGCTCACCATATAGTGGCCACTATAGGGCTGAAAGTGGGATAGAAACACTAGAAGCTGAGCAATTCTGAGTAGAGAGACCTCTTTAACACCATTTTTCTACTCACAAGGGTCAAGTTAAAACACAGGAATGCCCTACTTACTCTACATCCCCCAGAGTGAGGTCTATGCAAGATCCACCCTAACAAAGCCTAAAACCAAGCCCTGACAAGATCCTTAGGGGAAACAGTTTGGAGGTTCAATCCCAGAAATTCGATAGAATTGGCAAATAACTTGGCATTTCACAGATCTACCATAATAAAGTTTAAAACTAAGCCTATACAAGTGCAGAGTAATTTGTCAATAATTGAACTGCTAACTAAAACAAAATTTCAATCCAGGGTCTCTACAACATACTATCCACAATGCCCTGTATACAGTGAAAAGTTAGCAGACATGCAAAGAAACAGGGAAATGGGGTTCACAATAAGAAGGGAGAAAAAGCAGTCAATAGAAACTGTCCCCAAGATGGTCCAGATGTTGTATTTAGTGGGAAGAGAGTTTAAATAAACTATTAATTATATGTTCAAAGAAAAAAGAGAAAATAGAATCTCAATAAGAGAAGAGCTAGAAAAATCTCAGGAAAGAAATGAAAATTGAAAAAAATAATAGAAATTCCAAAACCAAATAGCATAATATTTGAAATATAATAGTCACTGGATGAGCTTAATAGTAGTTTGGAGATGGTTGAGGATAGGATCAGTAAACTTGAAGACAGAACAATAAAATTATTAAATTTGAGAAACAAAGAGAAAAAAAATCAAGGAAAAATAAAGCCTCAGAAACCTGTGGGACAATATCAAATGATCTAAAATACATGTAGGGATGCCTGAGTGGCCCAGTCAGTTGAGCATCTGACTCGATTTCAGCTCAGGTCATGATCCTGGGGTCCTGGGATAGAGCCCTGTGTCAGGCTCCACACTCAGCGGAGAGTCTGCTTGAGGATTCTCTCTCTCCCCCTCCATTTGTCCTTCCCCCTTCTCTCTCTCTCTCCCTCTCTCACTCTCTCAAATAAAGCTTAAATAAAATAAATAAAATAAAAGATATGTAATTGCAACCCCCCAAAAGTAGATAGGGACAATGGAGCAAAATACATATAGTTTTCCAATTTGATGTACAGATCCAAGAATCTCAGGAAAACTCTAAATGAGATAAATCAAAAAACCAAACCTAAGCACATTTTACTCAAATTGCTGAAAACCAAAGATGAAGAGAATATTTTGAAAGCAGCCAAAAAGAAAAAGACAAAATACAGATAGGAATGCAAATAATGAGCAACTTTTCATCAGAAACAATGGCAGCCAGAAGATAATGGAGAAAAAGTTAGTGTTGGAAATTTTTTTTAAAAAAGAGAAAAAAAATCTGTTAACCCAGAATACTCTATTCAGTGAAAATATGCTTCAAACATGAGAGTGAAATTCACACTTCCAAGTAAACAAAAGCTGATATCAAACTAATTGACAGGGATAGAAATTAGATAAGTAGTTACCTGGGATGGGGAGGGTGGAAGTGATTATGAAGAGGAATTACGGTACTTCCTGACATGATGGAAATGTTCTGTATTTTGAGTGGGGTGGTGGTTGCCTGAGCAGACATTTGCTGAAACTTAACAAACTGTACATTTAAAATGTGTGCATTTTATTGTATGTAAATTATATCTGAATAAAGTTGATTTTAAGTTTATAAAATATTAAAAATGAGCTTCTCTATGAAGCAATATCAAATATAAAAGATGTACTATCATTCTATCAGGCAAGTTGATCAGAAAAAAAAAAAAAAAACCCAAACAGTCAACATCTGATTCATTCTTTGTTCAAGAATTAGTAACATCAGCAAAATGGTAAAGTAGGCATCTCCCAAAATCTAGACCTCCCCCAAAACATAATAAAGAAAAAAAGACAGAAACCTTGGAACCAATGTTGTCACAACTCTGGGAAATAATCCAAGGTTTATAGGAAACAAGAAAATGCTGGATCAGTTTAAAAAGTCAATGTGAGAGGGTCAAGATGGCGGAAGGCCAGGTGACCGCATTTCAGGGAGTTCCCTGAAGAGAGCTGAATTTCAACAAAAAAACCACTACAAGACCACCGTGAACACCCATGAAACCAGCCTGAAATGTGATATTTCCCACTTCTGGACCGCCACGAGAGACAAAGAACATCGGCAAAAAGCTCTCTCTGTTTCTCCCTTTCTTCTCTCCTCTTTCCTTTATTCTCTCTTTTACGTGTACATGTAGATACAAACTCCAAGTCAATCCCACA
>PITA01026669.1:0-22247 GCA_004023965.1 Spilogale gracilis
TCATTCCACACGTGCCCTCCACTGGCTTGCTTGTTTACTGGATTTAGACAAATTTATTCTAAAGTTCTCAAAGATAGGCAGCAATGGCCGTGGGCTCTGCGCGGAATGCTTCTGTCCCCTCCCCCCAAAGCTCGTAGGTTGAAAGCTACCCTCACCATGGAATGGCATTGGGGAGTGAGGCCTTCGGGAGGTGAGGAGGTCATGAGGATGGGGCCCCAGGAGTGGGGTCAGCGCCCAGTCAGAAGAGACCCCAGAGCGTCCACTCCACCCTTGCGCCGTGTGAGGGAGTCCCAGAGCAAAGACAGCCAGGAGCCAGGAAAGCGTTCTCACCAGATGCACAATCGGCTGGTACCCTGATCTCAGACTTCCAGCCTCCACAACCACGAGAAATGAGCTTCTGTTTATAAGCCATGCCCTCGGTGGTGTTTGTGTTATGGCAGCCCAAGCAGATGAAAATACCATGAGAGCTCTAAAAACAAGAGAAAAAAAGAGGAGATGAATAGCCTTATTGGATATTAAAATATCTAAAGGGCCTTCACAATTCACGTGGCTAATACCAGTTCAAGAGCAGACAGAAGAGTGGCCCAGAATAGAAAGTACAGAAATAAACACGGGAGTATGTTTACCCTGTGATTAAAATTGTGCTTTGCAGGGGTGGGGAAGAGAGGGGTTTTAATAAATGGTGTTGAGACAATGGACAGCCATTCAAAAAGAAGAAAAAAAATGCATCTCTACCTCCACATCATTCGTGGTTTCACAGATCTCCGCGTAACACAAAACCAAAAAAAACCCCACAGAACTAATACAAAACTGTGAGTGGATCTCTTGAGATGAGGACAACATTTATGACTGATTCCAATATTCAAGAAACAAAAGAAACAACGGAGAGTTTCGATTATTTAAAATGAGAAAGGTAGGGGCGCCTGGGTGGCTCAGTTGGTTAAGCCTCTGCCTTCGGCTCAGGTCATGATCCCGGAGACCCGGGATCAAGTCCCACATCGGGCTGCCTGCTCGGCGGGAAGCCTGCTTCTCCCTCTCTCACTCCCCCTGCTTGTGTTCCCTCTCTCGCCGTGTTTCTCTCTGTCAAATAAATAAGTGAAATATAAATAAATAAATAAATAAATAAATAAATAAATAAATAAATAAATAAATAAAATGAGAAATGTATGTGTGAGGCCCCTGAGGACCCGAGGATGTGACCTTCCCCAGCCCGCATCGAAGTGGCATAAGCTACTGAGTGTGGGCCAGCCCCTGTGGCCCCCCGTATCTATCTGTCTGTGCTGCCCCCTGTAATCAGCGGCACTTCTGAGAGCCTCCTGAGCTGTCCCCACGTTTGTATCTGCAGACTGTCTCTCACACCTACAAAGCCGCCTTATCACTATGTTCACGGAGTCAGGTGTTAGGTCCCAGGATCCTCTAAAGGAAATGTGCCTGTCATTCCCACCTCACTCATTGGCTAAAGTTTAACCTGCGATGAGATGCAGAAGTCGTCCAAAGTTCACCAGCACTGTAATCTGCAGGCAGACTGGGGCTCTACCTTTGTTCTCTGTAGATGCAGGAGGCAAGTTGGATGCCCCCCGTTTTAAGAAATACCTCGTTGGGAGAGATAACATTGATAGAGAAAGCCTATGCCCTGCCCTCAAGTGTCTCGGCAGCAGATAGGGAAATTGGAAGATGGAAGGGAGGAAGGCATGTTCAGAGTCAACCAACCGTTGGTCTTTCGAGAGACACGAGTGTGAACCCAGTGGGAGATCCCAGGTCATCACAGCCAGCGTGTCTGGCCAGGACAAGGCCGGAGCAGAGGGATGGGAGGGCTGGGAACTCAGTGACCCGGCTTCCACATCGCCAAGGGAGAGGGGGTGCAAGAGTTCTCCCAGCCCATCCCCAAACATCTTCTATACATACTTCCTGTGTGCAGTCGTGTATGGCAGGGCCCTGTAGTCTGCACTGCCCTTGGGGGCCCCCCTCAGCCGGGTCCTGCACGCATGCCCTCAGGCACTGGGATATTGGGGACTCTGGCGGACGGTGCATGACACCCCGATTTTTGGAAGATGAGTTAAAACTGAGGGTGACATTCCAGACCTTCAGTCAAATTCGTCCAGGACCCACGGTGGAAACACAGAGCCCACAGCTGGCGGTCAGGAGGACTGTGTCTCGGGCGTCCTCAGGCGCACAGCACGGGAGAGCACGCCGTGCCCCATGGAAAGACGGCTGCCGGTGCCACAGGCCGAAAACCTAGAAGCTGCTTTCCGCGGCGAATCTCCTGGTCACACGCAGCAGGGCTCTCAGTGACACACAAAAACGGAAACTTCCCGCCAGTGGGGCCCGAAGGGACCCCCACCAGTTAAGGAGAACTTGGTGCTACCTTTTTAAGAATTTTGCAAGCCATCTGCAAGTCGGTAGCTCGCGGTGAGTCCAGGAGTATGCATACCAGGGAGACTTGAAAACAGATCAGAGCCGTGTGTCTGTGCGCGTGCGTGTGGCACGTCCACGATTAAACATTCACCAGCACCCTGCTGCCTTCTTCACATGCTGTGGGAAGACAGCACATCTGGCACAGAGAACACGTGGCGATGAGCTGCGTCATCATGGAGGACACGGGCGCAGGGATGGCTCCCTGGTAAGGCAAGTGCCATCAACAAGCAAGGTGATTCCAAAGAACGTAGGGTGACAGATGTGAGTGTGTGTGAAACACCATACGGACTCCCAGGAATAACCTGGGAAACGTACACAGGTCAACCAGTCCACTGTGCAGCTCAAGGGTAATGAGGCTCCCTGTGAACCCACAAGCTCAAGACTTCAGGTTTGCAGTAGACATTCCTTCCCTCCTGGTCCTAACAGACGCCTGTGTGACCGCTCCTTGAATAATTCTGAAGAGAGTTGCTGACAGCACTCCGCGTTGACTCAGCCCATTCTCGGGCAGCTCTAGGTGCTGGAAGCTCTTTCTCACATTAAACCACAAGTTTGCTTCTCTATTATTTCCTCTCTTTCAGCCTGTCTCCTCAGTGGGATCTCTCCCGTGCCCCTGGCCCTATGAGACCACCTTCATCACAACGCCCCCCGGGCTTCTCCCCTTGCCCGTGAACCCAGTGGAGGGGTCCTCACCCAAGTTTGCTTGTGCTCTTGAACGTTCTTCTTCTAAATGCTCTGAGGACAAGACCGCATTTCGCCGAACCATCTTTCTCTCTTCCTGGCCATGTAGTGTGCTCGCCACTATCCCTGAACTCTTCCAATATCCCTGACGCCGCAAGCTGCCAGAGGGGCCGGACGGACTTCGCAGAGCGCTCTGCACTCTATCGGATGCACTCAGCTGTCTCTCTGAGAGGCTCCTACCCGCGTGGGTGTCAGGCTGGGCAAGGCAGTCCAGAGCGCTGGGTTCCTGGGCCACAGTGTTATGAAAACCGTGGAGCTTTGAGGTGAGGCCAGAGGCTGGGGGAGCGGAGGGCACAGCAAACTGAGGCTTCCTCCCCAAGGGGCTCTCGATGCCTTTGCCTGCACTGGGTAATGAGACTCCAAAGGCGACTGCCAGATTTTACTCTGGCCAGCTTTCAGCTGTAGAAATGTTCAAACAATATTTGTGTAAATGGATTCCACTGAGGAGGAGGTTAAGCCTTCGAATAGGCGTGCCTCTCTAGGCTCAACTTCCTCTGAATAAAAGGCACCGGGGGTTGGGGGGTGCCGGGGGGTAGGCTTTACAACCAGAGTTGAACACTTGAGTTCAAACACCAGCCCTGCCACTAGAAAAGTGACCCCAACCCTCTCAACCTCTGTTTTCTCATTTATAAAATGGGCTAGTGTACGAATGAAATGGTAAAGCCCTGGGCATACCTGCAGCGGAATGCGGCCCGCATGGACGCCCCTAGTAACAGGAGTGCCCCCCATTATCAAGGACTTCTTATCACTTCTGAGCATTAACTAGGGCTTTCTCCTTTGACTTAGCAAAGTAAAGTGCTGCTAAATCGCTGGCCTTTGTAGGAAGAATAATAAGAGGCCCGTCTCCCAAAAGTATCTATGGCCAGCTCCCCAGAACCTAGCCATTTATTGTTGCAACGAAGGAGACTTTGCAGAAGTGATGAAGTGAAGGGCCGTGAGGAGGAAGAGGCTATCCCAGATTATCCAGGTGGGCCCACTGTCATCCCCAGGGCCCTTAGAGATGAAAGCAGGGAGGTCAGAGTCAGAAAAGGAGACGCTGAGACCAGAATGGTGCAAGGCAGAGTGAGGCTTGAGGAAGCGGCCATGAACCAAAAAATACGGGCAGCTCTCTAGAAAATGAAGAAGGCGCAGAAATGAATTCTTCCCTTGAGCCTCTAGACGGAACTCAGCCCCTCTGGCACCTTGATTTTAGCCTGGTGAAACCCATTTCAGGTTTCTGACCTCCAGATTTGTAACAAGGTAAATTTGTTTTAGTTGTTTGAAGCCACTACATTTGTGACAGCAGGAACAAGGAGCTAGTATAGCCCTCAGTCCCTCTTCACCCCCAAAAGGTCCACCAATCTCCCCCTGAGATTCCGGGGGCTCCCAGGATCACCCAGCTTGATTCTGGCCCCACGGACTTGCAGAGCCACCAAACCTTGTCAGGATGGAGGGGAAGTTGAGTCCGACTTGGGACAGAACCACGACAGGGAACACTGAGAGCCGAAGGACATTACACGGACTCATTCGTTCATCTTCCCCAAGTATCTGTAAGGTAGGTGCTTCCCATGCCCCTTTGACAGGTGGGAAACTGAGGCACAGAGATGGTGTGTAATTTGCCCAAGGTCCATACCATTAGCAAGCGTCAGGGTGCCGATTTCAAGCCGGGGGGCCTTATTCCAGAGTCTAAGCTTTAAACCACTGCTCTACGCAGTACGCGTCCCACGCCCTGATGGTGACCTGTGGGACCGCCCCTCTCAGGGCCTCCCTCCAGAGACTCAGCCCAGACGATGACTTGAAATTTCAAACAGCAAATTTCTCCCTCCCTCTGGAGGTCGAAGAGCAGTTGCAAAGAGGGTGGAGGCCAACCTCCCAACCCCATTTCTTTTTTTTTTTTTCAAGATTTTATTTATTTGACAGAGAGAAACACAGCCAGAGAGAGAACACAAGCAGGGGGAGTGAGAGAGCGAGAAGCAGGATTCCCACCGAGCAGGGAGCCCGATGTGGGACTCGATCCCGGGTCTCCGGGGTCATGACCTGAGCCGAAGGCAGTCGCTTAACCAAGTGAGCCACCCAGGCGCCCCCCAACCCCTTTCTGAAATGTAATCACTGCCAGAGCCCAGAAAGCTTTCCAAGACCCTCGGAAAGGACTATTTGAGATAGAGGGCTCCCTCACATCCAAATCTCCCCTCCCACACCAGGCTTGGGTTTTTGCTGAGCCCCAGAAGAGGCTCCAGTCCTCTCCAGGTGGCCAGCTGGTGTGGGGGCTCCACAGAACAGGGCGCCTGTCCCCCTGCTCGACACGGTACGGTGGACCCAACAACAGGCCAGAGAGTGCAGGGGTGTGGCTGACGGGTTATTAGAGGAGTTACTATTTGAAAGGTGCTCAGAACGTTGCCTGGCCAAGGGTGAGGCTGCGTAAGCATGTGTCTCCTTCCCGGGACAGAAGGCTGCTGGAGGAAGAGTTATATAACTCAGTGTTTCTCAAACTTCAGTACGCGCATACATCACCTGGGGGTCTTGTTAAAATGCAGACTCTAACCGCGATGGAATCGACAACTGTGCGTTGCTAACAAGGGGGTCCAGATCCTTGGAGTAGGGAGAGCATGAGGCACAGGCATCACCGAGCGGGACGCTGACCTCATTACCAAAAGGGGCCTCGAGGGCCCAGGAGGACCCGGCCACAGCTAGAGGTCTGGAATCTCGAACCCTTCTCCCTTTGTGGACAAGGAGCTTTGGGCAGGCGGCACCGCTCAGCCTGGCCAGGATGGCGGCAGTGGGCCATTCCCGCCGAAGCCGGGCCACGTCTCAAGCACGCCAGAGGCACGGAGCCAGGAGGCCAAGGAAAGAGCTGACCAGGAGAAGCTTAAACCCTTCAAAGCCTCCGCATCCCCTAACGGAATAAGCACCAAGCTCCTTGGGAGTCACAGCCCAGCCGCAATGCTCAGAACCCTGCCCTGCTTTCCAGCACCACGTGGCTCGGGCGGGCAGCCTCCCCCTCCATCCAGCGGGGTCCATCACCAGGATGTCCCTGCTGGCCTCTCGTGCCCTGCCAGGGCGGGCGAGCACACAGCCCCACTGGCATCCCCTCGCTCCTCCAAGTGCAGTGTGCAGCCTGGGCATCACCTGGGAGCCTGGGGGATGCAGACTCCCGGCCCCACCCAGACCGACGGAGGCAGCTCCTTAACAAGACCCGGGGCGCTCAGCGCCCCGGTGGAGGTCTGAGGAGCGGTAGCCTCAGCCACTTCTATTTCTGGGCTCGCCTCTCCCTGCCCACTCAGCCCCCATCTCAGCTTCCCTCTCCCGAGCCGGTCAGCCTGACCTAGATACCGGTGTAAATTTAGCCTCGCTCCGGCTCTCCTTGGTTACCTCTCTTGTCCTCACCTTCCTCCATCAGGCCCAATCCCGCCAGCCCACCCCTTCACTAGCCAGCCCAGAATTGGTCAATAGCCTTTATTCAGGAATCTTTCTACACAATTCTTTTCTTTCTTCAAGCAATCCTTTGCCGGAAGGTTTACGTTGTGGGTTAGGTTTCCACCCCTGCCCGCCCCTGTGGCCCGGGCGGGCGTGAGCCTAGGTGGGACGAGAAGGGAGGCCACCAAGAGGGGATAGCTCTCCCTAGAGCTCCTGTCCTTAACAGCGCTTTGGATCTTAACAGGGAGAACACAACCGAATTGCTAGCGGCTGCTGTTCCTCCCGAGGCCCCAGCCAGGCTGACCAGGTCATCCCAGGGCAGGCTCGCTCCGAGGAGGGGGTCTGACCACAGAGCCAGCCGAGGGTTCCTGCAAGGCCCAGAGGGCCTGAGGATACATTGTACTCAATGACCCTGCCCTCCCAGCACTCCCCAGGAGAATAGCCTTCACAGCTCCTCACTAGATGTCTTAGTTCACATTTTAGTTTTTAATGCAGGCTCTCAGTTTCTCCCAGAACATGAAAATACATGCATTGTAGTATAGATGCTGATACTCTCATCAAAGCAGGTAAGAACGAGTATGACAGACCACACGTGGGTCTCTGTCTTTCCTGTCTCAGCCCTGCACATCTAATACATACACTCCCTGATTCTGACTGTGGGAGAAGGTTTGGTTCCCTTTTTGCCATTTTTATTTTTTTTATTTTTAAGTAGTCTCCCTGCCCAGTGTGGAGCTTGAATTCATGGCCCCGAGATCAAGAGTCACATGCTCTATTAACTGAGCTGGTCAGACACCCCCACCATTTTTATTTTTACTTATTTTTTATTTTTTTATTTTTTTAGATTTATTTATTTATTTATTTGACAGAGAGAAACACAGCCAGAGAGGGAACACAAGCAGGGGGAGTAAGAGAGGGAGAAGCAGGCTTCCCGCCGAGCAGGGAGCCCGATGTGGGACTTGATCCTGGGTCTCCGGGATCATGACCTGAGCCGAAGGCAGTCGCTTAACCAACTGAGCCACCCAGGCGCCCCCTCCCCCGCCATTTTTAATTCTTGATATCCTTATCCTGTGGTTTAATAAAGAGTTACTTAAATCTTTCACTTATTTATCAAATACTTATTGAGCACCAATTAAATTTTACCAGGTAATGGAACAGGTGGTAAGAGCCTAACATGAGTCATTGAGGACCCCACGGTCTTGCAAAGAGACGGCAGGTAAAGAAATGCACAGTGAAGTCAGGGATGTACAACGTATGGAGAAAGAACCCTTGGTCGTGCATGGCAGGGTTCCCCAGAGAATCCTCAGTGTAGTGACAATTCCAGAAAATACTGAGTAACACACCCCCTCTCGGATAAAAGTCGTTGTCACTTACATATATGTCTTGTCTTATGCACGTCTGCGTTGATGGTGGCAATGTATTTTTGTGGCATTTTCCATATCCATCCCATTTTCCATAACAATACGTAGCTTCCTGAATCTCTTGAGAAGTTACCGACCACCCCCTGGGGTTCCCATCACTACCGCAGTTCCCAATTCGTAGCACACTTTTTTCCAGTTGAGTGCAGGACCGGTGCCAGGATGACAAGGGTGAGACCTCTCCATCATGCTGGAGAGCGAGACCCACGAGGACTAGGGTAGTGGCGTGGAGTGTAGATAAGGGGTGGGAAGGTTCACCCCGGTGCTGTAGGTCTCCGGCTGTGCACCCCAAATCAGCGTCCCACTGCTGCCGCTGTGAGGAAGCTGCCCCCTGCAACCGTACCCCCTAAGTGGATTAGGGGACGCACGACCTTAGACATTCTGACACAGTTTCCTTGTGGCCACGGTGGGCTGAGTCTACACTCTCCAGGGCAGGGAGTAGAGCAATCCTTTAACTTGTCCAGTGGCAAACGCTGATGTTTCAACTCCAGTGAGTCGTTCCTGTTGTCAGACTCCCAGAAAGGGTGGCTCCGCAAACAGGAAAAGTGTAAGTTAGACGGTGAAGCTTGGATGGGAGAGGAAATCACCCTCATGACCGCACGAGCAGCACTAAGGGAGACATCGTTGTATACCAAGCACTGTCCCAAGCAGTGTACATGTACTCACTTAAAGCTCACCAGTTGGTGAGGCCATACGCAGTACTATTAGTGATAAAGAAACGGAGGCCCTGAGCAGTCAAGCCCAAGGTCGCCCAGCTGGGGGCAGAATCGGTCCCTCAGGCCCTGAACCAGGACACCACACTGCCTGCCTGGGGCTTCTCAGCTCTCTCCACCACTTGGAGTCGAGAATCTAAACTTCTAAGAGTCTCAGCATGCAGGAAAGAACCTCCAGATGGAGCGGGACAGACGGCTTCTGTCACTGGGAGGAGCTAAGCAGGAAGCAGGAAGTAGGCAAGCTATTTCTCCTAAATCACTGCGCCTCCTATTACCAGCCTGACCCCGGGCCTGCGGAGCCCCAGTGCCCGGCGGCAGGACTGGGCATCTTCCTGCAGTGCCCTCCAGTGGCTCTGCCGCACCCAGTCCCCGCAGCAGCACTGAGGGACCAGATTAGCAGACAACATGCTATTCTGTGTATGTGTTTCTCTTCATTTTCAAGCATGTCAGAAAGTCTCAGAAAATTTGGGGATGATTTAGAAGCCAGGAGAGAGGAAGCAATCAGTATGCATTCCTCCAATGGGCAGATAAAACTCAGGGATCAAGATCTAAGGCTATAAGACATAAATGCTTGGAAGTGGAGAGGGCCAGCGTCTGAACCGGCAGGGTCCGATGGGTAATGTGGACCCACACAGTCGTCGGACTCCGCTCTGCGTGAATGACTCTCTGGAGGAACGGTGAGCTCTGCCTCTGCTCAGCTCTGCCTCTGCTCTCTCTTCCTACAGGCACAGACAGAATTGCAAAGCCTTGTATAAGTCTTAACTAGAATCACATCAATACCCAGTTTCTGGGGCGCCTGGGTGGCTCAGTTGGTTAAGCGACTGCCTTCGGCTCAGGTCATGATCCCGGAGACCCGGGATCGAGCCCCACATCAGGCTCCCTGCTTGGCGGAAAGCCTGCTTCTCCCTCTCTCACTCCCCTTGCTTGTGTTCCCTCTCTGGCTGTGTTTCTCTCTGTCAAATAAATAAAATAAAATAAAATAAAATAAAATAAAATAAAATAAAATAAAATAAAATAAAATAAAATAAAATAAAATAAAATAAAAAAGTGCAAGGGAATATATATTAAAAAAAAAAAAAATACCCAGTTTCTACCTAAATACATCATTGGAATTACGTATTTAACAAAAAAGTTTCCTGAAAAGAAGATAGGTCGATTAACCCTAACATAGGAAATACCGTCGTAGAAAATGACTTGTATCTCATGGCCGCGTCTGTCGAGCCTTTCTTCCATCTCCCATCACATCCGAACGACCTGTCGTCAGTGTAATCGTGTTCTCCTGAAAGACGTTGACGTCCTTGCCCCTCAGGACCTATGAAGGCGTTGGTAGACGATCACGTTAAGGTGAGGTCATTAGGGTGGGCCTTGGCCCTGTATGACTGATGTCCTTCTGAAAAGGGGTGATCCGGGCACAGCGACAGACACATACTGAAAGAATGGCACGTGGGACCTGAAGGCAGACAGCAGGACGACACATCGACAAACCAACGAATGCCAAAGATCTCAGGCGAGTCACGAGAAGCTAGGAAAGAGGGGTGGTATACATCTTCCTCAGAGCCTTCAAAGGAAAGGAGACCAAACCTGCTGACCCTCGAAGGCACCCCTCAAGGGTACTTATTACAGCAGCCCTAGCAAGCAATACAGCATCGCGTGACCCCAAGTTGATACCTTCCAACTGGACAACTCATGTGAGGATAAACCTCTCGCAAAGACCAATTCCGAAGTGCACGCAGTTTTGAAAAGCAGATTTTAGAATCATCATATCCTCAATTAGAAAAGACATAGGGAGAAAGAGGCAGGTGGGAAATAGCAGTGTCAAAGTCTCCATGAGCCACTGGAGATGAATATATGCAGAAAGAAAAACTCCAGGTAGAGGAATGCAACCATAGAGGAGGAAAAATAATTTTCTCTTTACCCTTCCAGGGCCTTGAATGAACCCCCTCTGTAATAAAAAGAAAGATTACCAGAAGAAAAACAAACGGAATTTTAATAACACGTATAACTCCTGTACATATGAGAGATACCCATGAAAACTGCGGAACTCCCCCAAATGGCCACAGCCCCCACCTTAAACACCATCTCCAGGTAAAAGCAAAAGAAAGATATTTGGAAGAGGGGCAGGAACGCCCAGTTATATGAGGTTACCAGGAAAAGCAGGTAAACTAGGGTGTGGTTCTTATGCAAATTTATGTCGCTTGGCTTCTCCATTCATCAGTTGTTGTTGCTGTTTTTTTTTTTAAATACTTCTTTTTTTTTTATTAAAGATTTTATTTATTTATTTGACACAGAGAAACACAGCCAGAGAGGGAACACAAGCAGGGGGAGTGAGAGAGGGAGAAGCAGGCTTCCTGCTGAGCAGGGGACGCAATGTGGGACTCGATCCCGGGTCTCCGGGATCATGACCTGAGCCGAAGGCAGTCGCTTAACCAACTGAGCCATCCAGGCGCCCTGATATGACTCTTTATTTTGCTTATGTAGTTGGCTGCTCCCAATGTTGGGGGCATAAATATTTACAATGGTTTGATCTTCTTGGTGTATAGACCCTTTAAGAATGATGTAGTGTCCTTCTGTATCTCTGACTACAGTCTTTAGATGAAAATCTAATTCGTCTGATAGGAGAATCACTACTCCAGCTTTCTTTTGAGGCCCATTGGCATGAAAGATGGTCCTCCATCCCCTCACTTTCAATCTGGAAGTGTCTTTAGATTCAAAATGTGTCTCTTGTAGACAGCATATGGACAGGTCCTGTTGTTTACCCAGTTTGCAACCCTGTGCCATTTTATTGGAGTATTTAGGTCATTCCCATTGAGAGTGATTATTGATAGAAACGTTTTTATTGACATCATGTTGCCTGTGAAGTTCATGTTTCTATAGATCACCTTTGTAAATTTCTTTTCTGTGTCACTCTTGGGTTTGTTTCTCTTTTATAGAACCTCTGTTAATATTTCGTGTAGTGCTGGCTTGGTGGTTGCATAATCTTTTAGACCTTGGCAGTCCTGGAAGCTCTTTATTTCCCCTTCCATTCTGAAAGTCAACCTTGCTGGGTACATTATCCTTGGTTGCATATTTTTTTCATGTAATTTCCTGAATATGTGTTGCCAGCCTTTTCTGGCTGGCCAGGTTTCTGTGGATAGGTCTGACATTATTCTGAATGCCCTGGAAAAGCAGGTAAACTAGGGTGTGGTTCTTATGCAAATTTATGTCGCTTGGCTTCTCCATTCATCAGTTGTTGTTGCTGGTTTTTTTTTTTTAAATACTTCTTTTTTTTTTTTATTAAAGATTTTATTTATTTATTTGACAGAGAGAAACACAGCCAGAGAGGGAACACAAGCAGGGGGAGTGAGAGAGGGAGAAGCAGGCCTCCCGCCGAGCAGGGAGCCCGATGTGGGACTCGATTCCGGGTCTCTGGGGTCTCCGGGATCATGACCTGAGCCGAAGGCAGTCGCTTAACCAGCTGAGCCACCCAGGCGCCCCTCCATTCATCAGTTTTGAGACGTTTGGTCATCCTCCTCTTCCAGGTTCAAGCAGGGGGACACCCTTCCAAGTGGAGATTTCCATTATAAACATAAATGTCTTTTGCAAAGGATAACTTTTACTTGGTTTTCAGAGTTTCTCCTGTGTCTGCAGTTTCTTTAAAATAATCAGCCTAAAAGAACCCGTATATCAAAGAGGCATATTTGAGGCTGGCAAATTCTCTTCTCCTTCACGCCGAATCCCAGTGCTGTTGTCTGATGAGCTCTATTCATTACATGTGAGTCACCAGACCTGAGTCTTAACCTTCCTAGGAAGGTGTAGCTGGGGCACAGGGGTGGAATCCCGGGCTCCAGGGGTCCCATCCCAAACAGAAGGGGGTTGGCCACTTGCCACTGACAAAATTTAAAGGCCCAGAGACAAGCGTTGGTGAAACAAGAAAGTACTTATTTCAGTGAGACCACCACCGGGAAGACAGCAGACTCTCAAGACTGTCTCCAAAGTACTGAAAATACTTCCTGGTTTATATAAGGGAAAGTGGGGCAAAGGTGAGTGGGTACAAGCAGGTGGGCCGCGGAGGTCCAGTGATGACTGCCCAGGGCAGGGTGTTTCTGGCTCAGGGCAGCTCTTACTGCTTGAGGGGAGAGGGGTTCATCAGTGGATGCTTTGCCTGCCCGCTCTTTTGCCAGAGTCAAGAAAAAAGCTAAAAGAAGAACTTAATTAGAAAGTTTGAGGTCAAATGGAAGTAGTTGGAGTTCTCTTTCGAAGGTAAGCATTTAATGACTATACATCCTCTTTATTTCCTTTAAAGCTCACAACCCATCCTTAGCTATTTCAAATCAAACTTGAGCATATACACCTAATACTCATTTAGTTACTGTAAACATAAACCACTGTACTTATAAAACACCCATAGAAATAGAAATATCCAAAAGAGAAGATGAAAAATAAACATAATTGGAGGTTCCAGCACATTCTTCTAAAGCTCCCGGGGATGTTCTTATGCACCCCGAGCATCCTCACTCACTACCACCACCGCAGATCCTTTAATGACAAGAAGAGTGAGAGTATGTGGACCGAAGGCAGTGAAGCCTTCCCTCTGAGACCCAGATAAACAATCTCTGCTCCCACACCCACTTTGCTATTTCCGTTGGCTTTGGTAGGAAACCAGAGTCCCAAGAGAGAAAATGCCTCTTTTCGGAGGGAAGAAGGTCGTAGGTACCCCTCATGATCACACCCACGGAAAATGTAAATAGTGTAAAATCGAGTGGTTTGGTAAACAGATTTCTTTAGCAGAGGTCCTCACAGAGCTGTCCATACACTAATGTGCTTTGTTGAGCCCCCAGAGGAGACTAGAGTCTAGTTCCCTTTGAATACAGACTGGGAACCCGACCAACTAGGAATATGGGATCCTATGGTTCAATTTCTCTAAGACTCCTTCAGAGGAAGGGATCTTCTTTTTACCCACGACTTCATTGAGGGCTATGTCTCAACTGATTTGATCATGGAACTCTTTTCAGCAAGTTCTTATTAAATTTTGAAGGAAATTAATTAATATTATATTAATATAATAGGAAATTATATTAACCGGAGAAAACAGTTACCAGAGAAAACCAGAGAAAAAGTAATAAATAACCTACATTAGAAACATTCCATTTTTAATTCAAATATAACTAAAATTTTTGTTCAGTTAGGTTAGGAGTAGAATTGCTTTCTTCTAACAGATTTTCAAAAACTTGCAATGAATTTGTCACTGGTTGAATTTAAGTTCACATGAGATGGATTAATCTTTAAGTCTTAACTACAAAAGAGAAGGAAAAACAAACATAAGAAAAAAACGTTTCGCTCTGCACACAATTAAAGAAACATAAGTTAAAATATGACTATTATTAAATTAGAGCCAAGAGAAAAGAGAGAAAGACAAAATGCTGGTGACTACAATGGATGTGCTGGTCTGATACATTGTAGCATTTTATTTCATTGGAAGAATGCTTTTGTAAAGTAATTTAACAATATATATTCAGAGCCAAGAAAATGTCCTATACCCTTTTACCCATTACTCCCACTTCTTAGAAGTAATTCAGTCTGGAACCAGAACAAGAGATGAAGGAGGGGTACTTTCCACACGAATATGTTTATTATTTTTATTTCTGATGGCAAAATTGGGAAAATCTAAATGTTTTAGCCTACAGACAAGAGTTAAGTAAATTCTGGCCCATCTCCTAGAAGGAAAACCATGTAACCACTAAAATTTTAAATTAAAATGTGGGATATGTAGCAACATAAGAAAAAACTTATTTTATAATAAGGGAAAAAAGGAGCGTGATAAAAAATTGCATAACAATATGAAAACCATATGCCCACAAAAGATTATAAAAAGATGAGTTCTTGGTAAGATTATGGATGAATTTCTTTTCATTTTTCTAAAACTTTGCAATTTTCTTATATTACTTTTACCTTTTAAGAATATTTTTAAGAATATAAAAACAGTTTGCTGCCCCTATACCAGTATACCATGAAAGAAGTATCCATATACATTTTTAAACCCAAATGAATTTCTGGCAGGGTACAGAGCACATTTTTCAGATACTCTCCCACTCATCTGTAATCTCATTAAAATTCTACTAAATTTCCAATGATATAAATTATCTTTCAACTTGAAAGGTATGTTAAGGCCTTTAGATAAATATAACCATTTCTGGTGCCCAACATGATTATTTTAAGTAATTTTACAAAATCCATTCCACTCTTGCTGCACCTGGTAATTAAGTTCAAACATCCTGAAGAAGGCCGCCTCATCTCCCCGAGGCCCAGAAAGAATCTCAATTGCCATTGAAAGCTTCCAATTAGCTCACAACATAAAATTACAATTTACTTTTGATATTTTTTCCTCTGGGTCTGATTTTTTTCTTAACCACTCTTCTATCCCATGTTGTAATTATGCCGGCTCGGTGTGATGCGAAGCACGCCCCTGTTCACCCTGGGCTTGCTAACACACGACCCGACTAGTCAGCTCCTGGAGCCCCAGCTTGGCCCAGGAGAGGGGTTCCGGGAGGGGTGGGAGGGGGTACTGAGGGCCTCCCGATCTCCACCTCACCCTGCACCCTGCACCCCGTCGGCTGTTCACTCTAGAGTGGTGGGGCCTGCAGGCCATCCCTCAAACAGCCGTTTCTGCTTTTCAGAGGTGATTTCCAGAACGGCCCCCATTGTCCTTCAGGGGCTGAAGGTAAGTAACCCTGAAACTCAACCCGCCACCCCAGGGGAAGCAAGTAGCCGGGCCACTGGGGCGGGATAACTTAGGGAGACATTGGTTTGTTTTTCCCGTAATCTTCCCTGTTTTAAGCAGATGCCCACACCCTTCCCAATTCCTCGCCTTGGGGACTCCCTCCTCACCCCCCACAGAGAAACTGAAAGCTAGCTGAAGTCAAAGTTTGCCTACACACTGAGATAGTTAGAGATAACAAATCTTTCCTGATAGAGAGAGGAGAAAACAGCCTTTGAGAGTAGTGGGAGTGAGGGCAAGATCATCTCAAAATCTAACAGCTCTCTCCACCTCCACCCTCCCTGCCCTGGGGACATGTGAATCTAGGAGACACCGCAGCAGAAAGTCTGGAGAGCAGTGCGAGGGTGGTCACCCAGCCCCATCTCTCCCCCCAGAGGCAGTGGTCCTGGTCCTATACACCTGTACCCGCATACCTACATCTATATTTAGTAAAGAATGTTCTAAGTATCCTCTCTGGTGCCTGACAACTTTTAGGCCCCAGGGGAATGTATCTCCCCATCTCTTGTTCTACTTCTTCAGATTACCTGCCTCTGAATGCCCTGGAATTTTGTGGGTTGTCCTGACAAAGCCAGAGAGGGACACTGCTAGGGAATGTGGGGAGGACTGAAGAGGAGGAAGACTGTAGGTAAGAGAAAAGACAAGTTAATTTATTTGTCAAATCCTTTTCTTTCCATTGGTATGAATCCAATAAATCTTGCAAAGGAAGTATTAATT
The DNA here is from genome assembly GCA_004023965.1 of Spilogale gracilis. Lineage (NCBI taxonomy): Eukaryota > Metazoa > Chordata > Mammalia > Carnivora > Mephitidae > Spilogale > Spilogale gracilis. The sequence continues at coordinate 16,143 of PITA01026669.1, forward strand.
CCCAGATGTGTCCAGCATTCTTCTTTCTTATATTTTTTCATGTCCCAAATTATAGTTACAAAGAAAACCAAGAATTAGAGAGATATTGGCCATGTTTGCACATGGCAGCTGAAAAACATTTTACATTGTCACACAATTCATGTTCCTCAACTTTTTACACATGGGCTAGGTGGTTATATGCACAAAATGGGATCCTAATTTAACACAGCAACTAGAACACTGGACAATAGACTTGTGAATAGGTTTTTTTTAAATGTAATAGGATCTAGTTAAAATTCCAAATTAAAATTTAAGTGATATTTATGTACCTTTGATATGATTTTTATATTAATTATAACATGTATTTTTAATTTTCTTTTTATACATCACGTTTAAAACTTGAAAGCAAAATAAATGTTTGAAAACATACAAATATTGCTAATTTCTTAATATTCATATTATCTTAATTCCATATTTTTTGGTGAAAACATATCTAAACTTCATTTTTTAAGCCATTAGATCATTATTACAATAGAACATAAATTATGTGAAAACTCTAATTATAAGTGTTTTTGCTGACATAATAAAAGAAAAATAAACTATGGAATAAATACATAATAACTAATGGCATATATATGTATGTTTATTTCATTACTCGTCTAATCATCACCAGACCACTAACAGAATGCCCAGTCCTGCTCAAAATATTTTAAAAATTCATTCGATTTTGAATATTTGACAATTTTCAATCATATAAGAACTATAGCTTTAAACATGTTTTAATTTGATCATTATGAAGATATATTTGTCACAGTGGAAAGACAGAATATATCTTAATAACCAACTTGGTGCCTTGAGATATGGCTTCATTTTTATTTTATTTATTTATTTATTTATTTATTTAGATTTTTTTTTTTTAAGATTTTATTTATTTATTTGACAGAGAGAAACCCAGCCAGAGAGGGAACATAAGCAGGGGGAGTGAGAGAGGGAGAAGCAGGCTTCCTACCGAGCAGGGAGCCTGATGTGGGACTCAATTCCGGGTCTCCGGGATCATGACCTGAGCCGAAGGCAGTTGCTTAACCAACTAAGCCCCCCCCCAGGCGCCCCTATTTATTAAGATTTTATTTATTTATTTGACAGAGAGAGAGAGATCACAAGTAGGCAGAGCCGCAGGCAGAGAGAGGAGGAGGAAGGAGGCTCCCTGCTGAGCAGAAAGCCCTATTGGGGCCTTGATCCCAGGACCCTGAGATCATGACATGAGCCGAAGGCAGAGGCTTTAACCCACTGAGCCACCCAGGTGCCCCATATTTATTTATTTTTAACAGAAGATCAAATTTAATTTCCTCTGTATAGGGAATCCATCTAATAATGAGATTTCCATGACGTCATCATTTTTAGACATATGGTATGAAACCTCCACCTTCTGCACATGTTAGGGGAGAATCTGCTGCCCAACCAACCCACTTCCCAACAGAAGCCCCAGGACAGAATCTCGGGTTCTGATTGGGTCACATGACCCTGAACCTTAGTTCTCTGACACTACAGGCAGTGCTCCATCGGCTAGCAGGAAAAGCCGGTGATAGACTCTGGGTTGGAAGGGGCTCCACCTGAATGTAATGCAGGGACTGTGATAGGAAGGGCTGTTCTCAGACGCAGATAAGTTGTGTGAGTCCTACAGCATTTCAGTGGAGGGATGGGAGGTGTGGGGAGCTTTTTAAGAAAAAGAAGATGAGGGGCACCTGGGTGGCTCAGTCCATTCGGCGTTTGTCTTCAGCTCAGGTCATGATCCCCAGGTCCTTGGATCGAGCCCCTCTTAGGGCTTATTGCTGGGCGGAACTGCTTCTCTCTCTCCCTCTGCCTGCCCCTGCACCTGCTTTGCTCTAAAAAATAAAAACTTTTACAAAAAAAAGGAAAAGAAGACAAAATACAAATTCAAAATTAGATAGTGAAAAATGTATTTCAAATGAGAAAAAAAAATAATAAATCCCAAATGCCCCAAAAAGCTGAGAGATATTACAATCACCACAAAATCCTTCCTGACATAGCTCTGTAATTATTTTTGTCCCCTTTACTTTTCGGCTGAATACTCTTCGATCACTTCTTCATACAGTAATGACTTCAAAATGTCATTTTCTAAAGAGAATAGAAAGATAATTCAGTCCTACTTCTACCAGGCTTGATCAATATTTGGATTTTTTTTTATTACCGATAGTTTTAAAATGGCCTTTTAGCTTCACAGTGTGTTATTGGCAATTTTCTGTGTATTTGTATGATCATTGACAAATTTGGGATTTCTCTTAAATTTCTTGTACATATGAGCTGGATGGTTTCAAGACATTTCAGGTTTTCTTGTCCGAAGCTGACTCATCTTGAATACTCTGAATTTTGACACTCACTCCCAATCGGTTGTCAGTGTCCCTTTTTTTAAAGATTTTATTTATGTATTTGAGAGAGAGAGAGAGAGAGAGAGAGAGTGTGTGTGTGTGTGTGTGTGTGTGTGTGTGCTCTAGTGAGGGGAGAGGCAGAAGGAGAAGCAAACTCCCTGCTGGGCAGGGAGCCTGATGCCCGGCTCGATCCCAGGACTCTGGGACTGTGACCTGAGCCACAGCATACACGTAACCACCAGGCATCCAGGCGCCCCTCAGTGTCTTTTGTAAAGTTTTTGTTTTAATTCCAATTTGTTAACATACAGTATTATATTAGTTTCAGGTGTGCAGATAGGGATTCAACATTTCCACTCATCTCCTGGTGCTCATCAGAGCAAGGGTCCTCCCTGATCCCCAGCACCCATTTCACCCCCCACCCACCTCCCCTCTAGAAGCCATCGGTTTGTGCTCCATAGTTCAGAGTCTGTTCTTTGGTTTGTCCCTCTCTCTCTCCCATTTTTTCCCCCTTTGCTCATTTGTTTTGTTTCTTAAGTTCCATATACGATATGGTATTTGTTTTTCACTGGCTGACTTATTTCCCTCAGCATAATACTCTCTAGCTCCACCCACATCATTGCTAGGTTTCATTTGTTCAGATGATGGAATGATATTCCATGGTATGTATATCCCGCCTCTTCCTGGCCCATTCACCGGTCGGTGGACATGTCAGTGTCCTGGTGTGTGACATCAGTCACCACAGTGAGCAGGTAGAGCTTTCCTGGGAATCCGGGACCACCCGAGGACCCCAGCACACACTGGACTATGACTGACCATGAACCACAAAAATGTGTCCATTGAAACAAACGAAATGCACTCTCAACTCAACTTCCCCTTAACTGGGTGCAAAAATATGCTTATGGCTCCTCACATACCTTGAATACACGGGGTTTGGGGGATGCGGAAAGTCAGAAGGGAAAGCAAAGGGGACCGTGCAATGGACAGGCTTGGAGGCTGAAGTTTTAGGAGCTTCACGTGTCTCTACTCCCCATGGGACCTCGGAGGAATTCTGGTGCTGTTTCCGTAGAAGGGGGGATGGATTCTGACAGGCCAAGTTGGTAGCTGCCTACTACGGTCATTTGGTTTGTATCCTTTCCTTCAAACCCATTTTTCCCCCTAGGAGTAAATATATCTTCTACAAAAGATTTTTGGATGCTCTCAATGTTAATAATTGTGGTTTCTGCTTGTGCTCTGCTCTGCCTAGAAGACTCTGCACCCATGTTGATTTGACCAAGTCCCCCCATCTCATCAGGCCCAGCCCAACTGCTGCCTTTTTCTCTTTCACCGCCCTATCCCAGGGCTTTCAAAATCAGTTCCTTAACAACACTAGCTCCTTGAGATGCACCATCAAAAAAAAAAAAAAAAGATTGTGTTCTGGGAGACAAGTTACATGATTTTTCTTTCCCCGCCATCAGTCTCTCTCTCTCTCTGGTTTTGAATGTATATTAGTACTTAGGGTTCTGATAAGTCCTGCACTCGAAGAATAATCATTACTGAGAGCTTACTCTGAATCAGGCTTTTCTAAATGTTTCCAGTCTGATTTAACCCTCGCTGCTCACTCTACAGAGTACATTGATTGTACAGATAAGGAAACTCTAGGTTTAATGACTGTCTGAAATCACATGATGCAATAGGTAAATGACAGACCCAGGCTTTGAATGCGGAAACTCTTTCTTAGCCATGGCACGACCCTGCCCTCTGGATTTTGCTTACCCCAGGGCTTCCCAGCATACTCAATACCAAGCCCTCTTTCTGCAGGATCCTCATTAGATCACCCACAGAAGTGGGCTCCACCCCCATGCACCTGCTTCGGACTCGCGGCAGAGCCCTTGTGTGCTTCCTGTCTCCTGCAGTAAGGACCTTCACCGCAATCCTGTTACCTTGGTCATATGTGGAGGACCACCCTCCCATCCTGTCTGACACGCGGTGGGTATTCAATACGTATTCAACGCATATTCATGGACTGAATACGTACAGATAACGTCTTAAACTTTCTCCACTTGTATTTAATTTCAAAAGGGTGCAAGCAAATCCAGCAGATTAAAAGCTAACGAATGGAAACTAGAAGGCTTTATACAACTTTTCCAAGTCCTTTCATATTGCTCCTCTTCTACTGTTTACTAAAAGAAGAAGGGAATTAAAAAAGCAACTACAAGGCCTTTTAATAGTCACACTTAAATTCAATTTGGAATCAGCACAGAGAAATCTTATTTCTGAAGGCCCTTAACTGAAAAGGACTGGAAAATGTATTAAATAAAACTCAGAGAAGAATCAACCACAGCCCTATTTTAGCATCTTTGAAAGAAGAAATACATAACAGCATTCTTAATAATGCCTAGTAATTGCTGTAGCACAGGGACAAAATAATATTCATCCTGAATGACAGCATCTCAGGTCAGGTTCTTGTCCCCCAATCTGGAATGAACCAGGACCCCCCCTGAATGTCCTATTGTGAGGAGCTACCAGGGAAGAAGGAATTTTAATTTCAGAAGATTCAAGTTCAAATCAGGGGTTATCTTCTCCATTTCAGTCACAATCCTGGTATGCTTCTGCTTGGTTAAAATGAATATTTTTTTACTGCAGAAAGTTGGCACGAGCGCTCAAAAACTTGATCTGAACACATTTTGGTGCGACAGAAATAAGCCTCATCCAGCGTTGCGATGTCTTTTAAGACAACAAAAGGGCTTATCTTAAAACTCCCTTCCATATTATAAATATATCACATATCACAAATCCATATTACATTATTTTGGTTGCAAGAAGCCGGTCCAAATGTTTAATGTGAATGCCTCTGAAGAGCAAAACTCTCTGCAGGTGGCGAGATGTCGGTCAGAGCCGCCTGCCCGTAGGAGCCCAGCTGTGAAACCAAATCTGTCCTCCCCAACACCGCTGCAGTGATCTTGGCCCCGTGCTCCTTGTGGCCGTTAGTACCATCATCCAGCAGCTCGTCAGTACCTGCAGAATAACATCCGGCGCTCCGAGGCCCCCCACGGCCTGGACTCCTCTTTCTTCTGTAGTTGTATTTCTCACTACTTTCTCCATACAGAACCACGTCAAGTTTCCTGTATATGCCTTTTTGTTTTATAAATGGTTTTGCTCAAAATACAAAACATCCTCCCTCTCAGTCATCCTGTCTCCTTCCTCTGACTCTCCCTGCCTCTTCAGCCTAAAACCCTGCCTATCGGTCAAAGCAACACGGAGTAGCGGTGCTACTCCTAGACCTATACCCAAGAGAAATGAAAACATATCCATTTAAAAACCTGTGCGGGAGCACCTGGGTGGCTCGGGTCATGACCCCAGAGCCCTGGGATCAAACCCTGAGCCGGGCTCCCTGCTCTCTCTCTACTGCTCCCCCTGCTTGTGTGCTCTCCCTCTCTCTCTCTGTCTCTTTCTCTCAAATAAATAAATATTTTCTTAAAAAATAGAACATTTTAAAAAATAAAAAAAAATAAAAACCTTTGCATGAATGTTCATAGCAGCTTTATTCATAATAGCCCCAAACTGGAGACCCACTTGTCCATTGACAGATAAATAAATAAATAAATAGGTGATATTTCCATGCAGTAGAATGCTACGGAATACTAAAAAAGAATAAAGTACTGTTACCTGCTACAACATCAATGAATCCTGAAAATATGAAAGTGAAAGAAGCCAATCACAAAAGACCACATTAATTTTCTTCCTTCCTCCCTCCCCCCCC
>PITA01026670.1:0-22242 GCA_004023965.1 Spilogale gracilis
AAATAATGAAGAAAAAGAGAGGAAGGAGAAGGAAGGGAGGAAGGAGAAGGAAGGAAGGAAAGGAGGAAGGAGAAGGAAGGGAGAAAAGAGAAGGAAGGAGAGGGAAGGGAGGAAAGAGAAGGAAGGAGAGGGAAGGCAGGCAGAAGGGAAAGGGAGGTGGAAGGGAAGGGAAGAAAAATAAAACAATGTTTAACAGATTTACACTTAACACCCAGATTTACCTACCTCCCACCATAGATGACAATTACTCTTAAATTCTAATCACTTCACTTGGAACTACAGTGTTCTCTCCTGATAATCTTGGAGACCTGCATTCTTTCCTTTGCTACTAGAAAATTATCTCTTTTTTTCCAGAATTTATGGATAGCTCTCAAAATCCTTCATTTTTACTGATTCATAAGAAAACTGCAGAAATCTGAATTCTCTTCCCGGGTGTTCTCATTCTGTCTGACAGAACTTACTCTGAAAACTAACCATCTATATAATTTCAGTACACCCAAGTCCCTCTCAACTTCCACCTCCTCCTTAAATAATATATTTTATAAAGAAATAATTGTTTCACTAACAAAATTTCACATTATTACTTTGTGATTAAGAGAAGGGACTTTAATGCCAGGCATATGCTGAAATACCAGCTTCTGCTATCATTACATGTGTTACTTAATTTTCTAAGCTTTAGATTCTTAACTGTAAAATGAAATAATCGTATTTCATACTGCATAATAATGTTCCATTGTGTGTGTATTTCACAACTTGGTTATCCATTTATCATTCAATGTACCTATAAGTTGTTTCCATGTCTTAGCTATTGTACACAATGCTGTTATGAACATGGAGGGGTACATATTTTTTTGAATTATTATTTTTTTATTTCCTTTAGATACATTCTCAAATAAAATTGCTGGATCATATGGTAATTGTACTTTTAATTTTTGAGGATTCTTCATACTACTTTTTACAGTGATGTGTCAGTTTTCAATTCCAGCTACAGTGCACAGGAGCTCCTTTTTTCTTCACATCCTACCCAGCACATCTTTATCTCTTGTCTTTTTCTTGATAGACATTCATCAGGCATGAAGTAATATCTCATTGTGTTCTTATGATACATCATGTTTTTTTAAGAAACATTTTATCTATTTATTTGACAGAGAGATCACAAGTAGGCAGATCCTAGGACCCTGAGATCATGACCTGAGCCGAAGGCAGAGGCTTTAACCCACTGAGCCACCCAGGTGCCCTACATCATGTTTTCATTTGCATTTTCCTAGTAACTAATGATGTTGAGCATCTTTTCCTGTATCTGTGGGCCATTTATATATTTTTGGAAAAATGTTCTGATCTTTTGCTCATTTTTAAATTGGATTATTTGTGGGATTTTTGCTACTGATTTGAAAGAATTCTTTATATATTTTGGGTATTAACTCCTTATTGGATGTATGGTTTACAGAAATTTTCTCCCACTCAGGCAGTTGCTTTTAATTTTGTTGATAATTTCCTTTGTTGTGCAGGAGCTTTTTAGTTTGATGTATTTGCACTTGCTTAATTTTTATTTTGTTGATTGTGCTTTAGATGTTTTATCCAGAAACCAGTGCCAAGCCTTTTATCAAGGAGCTTTTTCCTTATGTCTTTTTGTAGGCATTTTATGGTTTCAGGTATTGTGTGTAAGTCTTTCATCTATATTGAGCTAATTTTTGTGAATAGTATAGGATAGGAGTCAATTTTCACTTTTTATATACAAATATCCAATTTTCAAACACTATTTATTGAAGAGACTCTTTTCTCCATTGAGTATTCTTGCCTCCCTTGTCAAACATTTATTGACTATATATGCTTGGTTTCACATCTGGACTCTCAATTCTGGTCCACTGATCTTATTCTAGTACCACACTGTTTTGATTACAATAGCTTTATAGTATAGCTTCAAATCAGGCAGTGTGATGTCTCTCACTTTGTTCTTCTTTCTTATTTTTGCACTGGCTTTTCCAGGTCTTTTGTGGTCCCATATACATTTTAGGGTTTTTTTTTCCAATTATGTAAAAAAAATGCTATTGTAATATTGACAGAGATTGCAGTAATCTATAGGTGGCTTTTGGAAGTATGGACATTTTAACAATGTTCTTGTAATCTGCACACAGGATACCTTTCCATTTATCTGGGACTTTTGAATTTCATCATTGTCTTACAGTTTTCAAAGTATAGATCTTTCACTTCTTTGGTTAAGCGTATTCCTAAATATTTTATTCTTTTTGATGCTGTCACAAATGGGATAATTTTCTTTATTTGTTTTTAGGATAATTCATTGTTATTGTCTAGAGGATGCTTGGGTGGCTCAGTCAGTTAAACATCTGTCTTCAGCTCATCATGATCTCAGAGTCCTGGGATCAAGTCCTGCATTCGGCTCCTTGTTCAGTGGGTAACCTGCTTCTCCCTCTGCTTTTGTGTGCGCGCTCTCTCACTCTCTCTCTCTCTCTCTGACAAATAAGTAAATAAAATCTAAAAAAAAATAATTGTTAGTGTTTAGAAATGCAAGTGGTTTTTTGTATGTTATTTTTGTATCCTTCAACCTTATGAAATTTGTTGACCAAATTCAAAAGCTTTTTGATGGATTTTCTATGTGTAAGATTTTGTCATCTTCAAATAGAGACAATTTTACTTCTTCCTTTTCAATCCAGATGTCTTTTCTTTTCTTTTTTCTTTCTTTTTCTTTTCTTTTCTTTTCTTTTCTTTCCTTTCCTTTTCTCTTTCTTTCTTTCTTTCTTTCTCTTTCTTTCACCCTTCTTTCCTTCCTTTCCTTTCTTTCCTTCCTTTCCTTTCTTTCCTTCTTTCTTTTCTTTCTTCTTTCTTTCTCTCTCTTTCTCTCTTTCTTTCTTTCTCTTTCTTTCTTTCTTTCTTTCTTTCTTTCTTTCTTTCTTTCTTTCTTTCTTCTTTTTCTCTCTGTCTCCTTCTTTCCTTCCTTTCTTTCCTTTCCCTTCTTTTCTTTTCTTTTCTTCTTTTCTTTTCTTTTCTTTTCTTTTCTTTTCTTTTCTTTTCTTTTCTTTTCTTTTCTTCTTTTCTTTTCTTTTCTCTTTTTCTTTCTTCTTTCTTAGCTCTGGCAAGGAATTCTGGTATATGATGTTGAACGGCAGTGGTGAGAGTGGGCATCCTTGTCTTGTTCTTAATTTTGGAGGAAAAGCTTTCAATCTTTTACCATTGAGCAGAAATGTTGTTAGCTTGAGCAGCAGCTACAGGATTAGTATATATGGTCTTTATTATATTGAGGTATGTCCTTTCTATATATAATTTGCTAAGAGTTTTTTATCATGAACAAATGCTGAATTCTGTCAAATGCTTTTTTTTTTACACTTAAGATAATCGTGACTTTTTTTCATTCTATTAAGTTGATGTATCACACTGATTTGCATATGTTGAAGTATATTTCCTAGGTATAAATCCCACTTGATCATAGTGAATGATCCTGTTAATGCACTGCAGTATTTGGTTTGTTAGCATTATAGTAAGAACATTTACATCTGTATTTATCAGATATACCTTTCCTCCTATTCCTATTCTTTTTTTTTTTTTTTTTTCAATGTCCTTTTTTGGCTTTGGTTTGGAAAATACTGGTATTGTAAAATGAGTTTGGAAGTCTTTTCTCTCTCTTTTTTTTTTTTTAATGTTCAAGAATTGAAATGTTGAAATAGTGGTGTTAATTCTTCTTTTGCTGACTCATCTTGTGGCCCAACATATGGTTTGTCCTAGAAAATATTTCATGTGCAATTGAAAAGAATGCATATTCTATTTTTGATAGAATGTTGTGTATCTGTCTGTTAAGTTCATTTCTTCCATACTGTTGTTCAAATATACTCTTCCCCTTACTGATTCTATCTGGATGGTCCATCTATTGTTGAAAATGGGGCATTTAAGTCCCTAGCTATTGTTGTATTACAGTTTACTTCTCTTCTTTCCTCTTTTTGTTTTGTGTATTCAAATAAATGTTTTTAATCATTATATCCTCTGGATGGATTGACTTCTTTATCATTATATAACTATCTCCTTTGTCTCTTTTTACTGTTTTTAGTCTATTTTGTCTGATATGAGTGTACTTACTCCTGCTTACCCCTGCTTTTCTCAGGTTACCATGTGCTTGAAATATCTTTTTCTATCCTTCATTTTTAGTCTATGTGTGTCTTTTAGGCTAAAGTGAATCTCTTCTAGGCAACATGTCATTAGATCTTGTTTTTTGTTGTTGTTTTTTCATACATTAAGCCACTTATGTCTTTTGGGAAATTTAACCTGTTTATGTTAAAGTAATAATTGATAAGTAAGGATTTACCTTTTCATTTTTTTTTCTGGTTGTTTTACAGATCCATTCTTCCTTATTTATTATCCTGCAGTCTTTTTGTATGACTTCTGTGATATCAGTGTGCTTTAAGAGTATGTTATTTTTGTGTAACCCCTATAGGTTTTTCATGCGTGATTGTTTTACAGATCCATTGTTCCTTATTTATTATCCTGCAGTCTTTTTGTATGACTTCTGTGATATCAGTGTGCTTTAAGAGTATGTTATTTTTGTGTAACCCCTACAGGTTTTTCATGCGTGATTACTATGAGGCTTACAGAAAATATTAAAATTATAAAACTCTACTTTATACTAATAGCAATTTTTTTTAAAGATTTTATTTATTTGACAGAGAGAAACACAGGGAGAGAGGGAACACAAGCAGGGGGAGTGAGAGAGGGAGAAGCAGGCTTCCTGCTGAGTGTGGAGCCCGATGTGGGGCTTGATCCCAGGTCTCCGGGATCATGACCTGAGCCGAAGGCAGTCGCTTAACCAACTGAGCCACCCAGGCACCCCTACTAATAGCAATTTTAATGGAATTCCTGAGCTGCATATTTTTGAACATTTTATTTGAGAAAAAGTGAGAGTGACCGAGAGATCATGAGAAGTGAGAAGGAGTAAAGGGAGAAGCAGACTCCCTGCTGAGCAGGAAGCCCAATGTGGGACTCAATCCCAGGATCCTAGAAATCATGACCTGAGCCAAAGGCAGATGCTTAACCAACTGAGCCACCCAGGTTTCCTTTAGCTACATTTTTAATTCTCCCTCCCCCTCACATTTTAGATTATTGATGTTCTAATTTTCATAGTTCCATATTTTTTTAACTAATAGCATTATTGTAGCTATGGTTATTTTTACTCTTTTTAACTTTTAAACTGGAGCTGTAAGTGAATTACACACCACTGCATCCATATTACAGAATCTAACTTTGTCTATATATTTACAATTACCAGTGAGTTTTATGTTACCTTTTTATGTTTCTATGATATTGATTAGCATACTTTTATTTCCATTCAAAGACCTTCCTTTAGCAGTTCTTGTAGGGCAAGTCTAGTGGTGATGAATTTCCTCAGGCTTATTTTGCTTGGAAAAAACATTCCTTCATTTCTGAAGGGCAGCTTTACCAGATATATTATTCTTGATTCATACTTTTTCCCTTTCAGTATTTTGGATATGTCCTAACATTGTTTCCTATCCTGAAAAGTTTCCTTTAAGAAATCCACTGGTAGGGTGCCTGGGTAGCTCAGTGGTTAAAGCCTTTGCCTTCTGCTCAGGTCATGATCTCAGGGTCCTGAGATCGAGGCCCGCATCGGGCTCTCTGCTCAGCACGGAGCCTGCTTCCTCCACTCTCTCTGCCTGCCTCTTTGCCTGCTTGCGATCTCTCTCTCTGTCAAATAAATAAATAAAATCTTAAGGAAAAAAAAAAAAAGAAAGAAAGAAATGCACCGATAGTCTTGAGGCAAGGGGCAGGGTTCCCTTGTATGTAACTCTTGTCTTTTCTGTTAATTTTGCATTTGTCTTTAACTTCTGAAAATTTACTTATTATGTGTTTTGTTGTAGCCCTCCTCAGTTTTAACCTATTTGTGGTTCTTTGGGTCTCTTCAATCTGATGTTTCTCTTTCTAGGTTTGGGATATTTTCAGCTATTATAACATGTTTTTTTTAAGATTTTATTTATTAGAGAGAGAAAATGAGAGAGTAAGCAAGAGGGGGAAGGTCAGAAGGAGAAGTAGACCCCTTACTGAGCTGAGAGCCTGATGCAGGACTCAATCCTGAGACTCCAGGATCATGACCTGAGCTGAAAGCAGTTACTCAACCAACTGAGCTACCCAGGCACCCTAGCTGTTATGGCTTTAACTATACTTTCTATCCCTTTCTCTTTCTCTTTTTCTTCTGGAATCCCCATAATGTAAGTATTGTTTTTTTCATCGTCCTGTACATCTTATAGGTTGTTTTTACTCAGTCTTTTTTTGTTGTCATTTTGTTTTCTTCCTCTGACCAAATAACTTTGAATGTGCTACCTTCTAGGTACAAACATTCTGCATGTTTGAGTCTGCTTTGAAAGTTCTCTGTTGAACTCTTTTTTGAAAAGATTTTATTTCTTTATATTAGATAGAGAGCATACAAAGGCATAAACAGGGAGAAGGAGCAGAGGGAGAAGAACACAAGGCTCAATCCCAAGACCTTGGGATCATAACCAGAGCTGAAGGCAGATGCTTAACCAACTGAGCCACTTAGAGGCCCCATGAAGTTTTCAACTGAATTCTTTAGTTCAGTTATATTTTTCAGCTCTAAGATTTCTGAGTTGTGTATTTGTTTCTTTATTGAACTTTTCGTTTTGTTTATGCACTGATTCCTTAATTTTATTTAGTTATCTATATGTTCTTTAGCTCACTAAACTTCTTTAACTGTGTTATTCTGAATTTGTTGTCCGGGACAGTTTGAATCTCTATCTCTTTAGGGGAAGTTATTAAAGTTTTATTAGTTTCATTTGGTGGTGTTATATTTACCTGATTCTTCATAATCCCTGTGGCCTTTTGTTGGTATCTGTGCATTTGAGTAAGCCTTCTCTTCCAGACTCTACTGGTTTACTTTGGTAGACACTGCCGTTCACTAGTCAGCTCAATTTGGGTTTCTGGATGTGTCTGCTGGCAACATCCTTGGGCAGGTAAAGCCTGCTAGTAGGGTCTATTTTAGGTAAAGCAACTGTTTTAACTCTGAGGTTGAGGATAAGAGTGTTTGTTATTGTCTGCTAACAACTGGATAGGACTGCTGGCTCGGTTCCATGCCCAGGTGAGACTGTATGATGGGTTTAATGGTTGTTTGCATTATCTCAATCTTTTAGATAATCATGACTTGGTATTGTACTAAGTAGTAGGTGGCTACAAATTAGGTTCTCTGATATGATGGGACAGGAGGACAGATCAAGGGCCTGCATGTCTCCTTGTTGAGTCATTGAATCAGGCAAGAGCATGCACTGAATACCCTATCAGATAAGGCTACTAGTTTTTCTCTGCATACAAAAAAAGCCATAGGCCATGCTTTCTATTCAAGTACTACTCTAAATGGACTATTTGAAAAGCTACTCAGCTTCTTGTATGATCTTTTCAGTTTCCCTGATCAGATGGGCTATAGGCAGTATTCAGCAATAAGTGGGGCTGTGAATTATTTTCCCTCTCTGAGCTCAGTGGCAGAAACAGCTCAAGGCCAGTAAGACTCTGTGGGTTTTTGTTTGTTTGTTTGTTTGTTTGTTTGTTTTTTAAAGATTTTATTTACTTGACAGAGAGAAACACAGCCAGAGAGGGAACACAAGCAGGGTGAATGAGATAGGGAGAAACAGGCTTCCTGCCGAGCAGGAAGCCCAATATGGGGCTCGATCCTGGGTCTCCAGGATCATGACCTGAGCCGAAGGCAGTCACCCAACCAACTGAGCCACCCAGGTGCCCAAGACTCTGTGGTTTTAACTCAAATAAACCCATGCCATAAGTTTTCTGGCCTAACAAAGCCACTGGCATTGATCTGGTAACAATCAGCTTTACCCATCCACTTTTCATCTCAAGCATTGCAAGGTTATGCAGCAACTTCAAGATGTCCTTGCCAACCCTCCCTGTCAGATGGGGGTGGGAACTCTCTTGGGCAACAGGTGGAAAAAAGACTCAGCTCCTGTTCCTGGGCATCTTTAGGGATGACCCACTTTAGGAAATGCTCGAATTTTCCTGAACAGCTCTTTTAGTTGGAAGAGGTCATGAGTCATCTCACTACACAGTGGGTGGAGCTATGATTCAGTTCTTTGGTGTGGGTGCAGGCAGAATAAGCTCCAGGGCCAGCAAAACTCCTCGAGGATGCAGACCTGCACCTTGCTGAGTTCCCTGATCAGATAGCACCTCTGACTTAGTTCTGCAGATGTGCAAAGCTGCTGGTTATGACTCCTTTGGGATCTGCACATGGTAACCTGGTCTGCCAAGATCCAGTGGTCTTGTGTTTCCCTCTCTTTTCTGTCACAATCAGATTCCCAGTGGTTGAACCCCAAAAATTCCCCTGGAATCCAGGCAAGACCAGGGTAGGGGCTCCCATAAAATGTCCATAACACTGTAGGGTGGGAATGAGTATCACCCTGGGCTCTCTTTCCTCACTGGAACAACTATAGACTGAGAGGAAACCTCTTCATGATGTGTTGTGCCAGCCTGAGTGAGGGGTGAGAGTCAGTCTACAGCTGCTCCTCTTACTTTCTTAACGCAGTCTATCTTGGTCCCTGTGGTGCAGGGGGCAGCTTCAGCTTCACCTCTGTGTTTAAAGATTCTCTCAGTGGTGCTTTTTCATAGATAATTGTAAGTTGCTTATTTTGTGAAGGGGGGTGAAATCAAGAGTGACCTATATTTTTATCTTTTGATAATGAATTTTTTAAATCATGCAGTTTATTTTGGTAAGTAAGGACTTAAACCTGCGTTCTCATAATTATGGTATATTCTCTGTACGAAACATCATATTAGACCCTTGGTTTATAAGCATGTGCAATACAGTTACACCACCATTTACAGAAAGCTTATTATTCATCTGGGAAAACAAATCACAATCAAATATATAAATATTTTAAACTTTGTTTTATGCAACATTTTTTCAATATTAATTAAAAGTATAACTTGTTTTCAATGTATATCACTTTTTTAAAAAAAAGATTTTATTTATTTAACAGAGAGAAACACAGCCAGAGAGGGAACACAAGCAGGGGGAGCGAGAGAGGGAGAAGCAGGCTTCCCACCGAGCAGGGAGCCTGATGTGGGACTCATGCCAGGTCTCCGGGATCATGCTCTGAGCTGAAGGCAGTCACTTAACCAACTGAGCCACCCAGGCACTCCAATGTATATCACTTTTAAGAACCCTTGACATACACTTTTTTTTTTTTTAAGATTTTATTTATTTGACAGAGAGAAACACAGCCAGAGAGGGAACACAATCAGGGGGAGTGAGAGAGGGAGAAGCAGGCTTCCTGCCTAGCAGGGAGCCTGATGTGGGACTCGATCCCAGGTTTTTGGGATCATGACCTGAGCTGAAGGCGGTCGCTTAATCAACTGAGCCACCCAGGCGCCCCGGAACCCTTGAGATACACTTTAAGAATATTATGCTAAAGGAGCACCTGAGTGGCTCAGTTGGTTAAGCCACTGTCTTTAGCTCAGGTCATGATCCTGGAGTCCCAGAATCGAGTCCCACATTGGTCTCCCATCTCTGTGGGGAGTCTGCTTCTCCCTCTGACCTTCTCTTTTTTTGTGCTCTCTCTCTCTCTTTCTCTCTCTCTCTCTCTCTCTCAAATAAAATAAAATATTTTTTTAAAAAAAAGAATACTATGCTATAATACTCTTTAACTGAAATATCTTTCCCAAAGAAAAAATACAACAAAACTGAGATTATTATACACAATATTACTCTGAGTAACTGTCCAATAAATATGAACTATCATTTTATTAACCCATCCTTGAGTAAAAGATACAGATAGCTCTAAATACATAATATAAAGCATGGTGCTTGAGTCCAAGATGTACATACCTCAGGAAAGAGTGTTACACAGGCATACCAGTTAATGTAAAAAGGTGCTAATAGACATGGTGATTGGATTAATCAACACTTATTCACAATCCTATTTTCTGTGGCCACTATTTAATGAAACTGGTTGACAGACAAGTGGCTACATAACCCAATTTTGGTCAAGGCAATAATAACTGGAATTGCTGGATAGAGCTTCCAGGAAGCCTTCTTTGTAAGAAGGTTGGCAGAAATGCCTCAATTGCCCTCTGCCATTTCTTCTCTTTCTAGCATATATAAATAGGCACAAGAAAACTCTTGAAACTTCAAGGAAAACCATATCTAATAAATGGCACACAGAAATACTGAAGAAACGCTCATTTCTGATGGCATCATTGAGCCAGTACACCAGCTCTGGTCTGCTTATCATCAGACATCTTATTAAGGGAGAAAAATAAGTCCATATGTGCTAGTTGGTTTTCTGTTAGTTGCAATAAAATGCATTCCTGGGGGCGCCTGGGTGGCTCAGTTGATTGAGCGACTGCCTTCGGCTCAGGTCATGATCCCGGAAACCCGGGATCGAGTCCGACATTGGGCTCCCTGCTCGGCGGGAAGCCTGCTTCTCCCTCTCTCGCTCCTCCTGCTTGTGTTCCCTCTCTGCCTGTGTTTCTCTGTCAAATAAATAAAATCTTAAAAAAAAAATTGAAAAAATTAAAATGCATTCCTGACAATAAAAAGGAAAATAGAGACTCTAAGAAAAAATTTTATACAGGCACATGTTACAGGAAAAGCAAAGCTAATATAGAAAATGAAAATAAATATAGCCATAGCCTAATCAATCATGGTAAAGAACACAATCTTAACATAAAACATAAATGAACATAATGCTCCTTATGTATAATATGTAAGCCTTGGCTTATATATTTTATTGAATTGATTTTATTGAATAATATTAAATTATTGAATTATTGATTTTATTGAATTTCCCATAGCGTAATGATGGTTCTGAAACATTGAGGGACAGGTAACAACATATTATAACTTCTACTTTTTAGTGGGTTAGTACATTTAATTTATCCACATTCCAACCTAGTTATTTCGAATTTGGTTCCAAAATATGCCATTCCCTTTTGCCAAATGATCAAATGTGGGATCAATCCCATGAACAGATTCCTAGCCATTGTATCCTACCTATTAAAAGAATACCAAGTGATTGCTCAAACAGTATCATTCTGCTCCCTGAGACTACAGAGTCCTGGGACACAAAACAACTGTTTAGAGAACAAACACTTATTGAATAGTTTTTACATAAAACACTTTATTGAGTCCTGGAAAAGAGAATACAGAGATGATTAATTTATCATAACTATCTATAAAATGTAGACTTCAGTCCATACAGGAGCCAGACTTTTTCAGAAATTATATACAAATATGATGTAAGGGAGGTCAGGGTAGTGAACAAAGTGGAAGCTCAATAATCTAAGCACCATTTTTTTAAAATTATTCTAGCTTTGGGATAAATGGTAGAGTGCCATAGAAAGTCCAACCAGGATCAATGGTACTGCTTCTCAATACCAGAGTCACTGGCACCAAGAAAAAATATTTCCAAATACACCTTCTCCTTATGTCACTCCTCCACATTAGCTAGAAATATTTTTGGGGGGAGAAGGGAAGTGAAGATTGGACTTGAGGCCTTGGAGTTGTCTTCTAGTTCTCTTTACCTGTATCAGCCTTCTCTAAATTACAAGGGAGTCATTGTTGACTCCATCAACTAGATGTCATCAGAGGAATAATTGTCTTTACTTTTTCCCCACCTGGAAAATTCTTTTAAAACACAAGAGTACTTTCATCTTGCCTCTGCATACTTGCTTTCTAGTGTTTTCTGTGTTAATTAATACTTATCTTCAATGTTTTTGCAGAATTCTTCAAACCCAGTGGCTAAAATGAAACATGTTCCTCCCTACAGTTCTCTGTGTGGAAAAAACTCTCTCATTCTCCATATATTTAAGGTTTTAAGCACGGAACATGTATTTCTGTACCTATTTTAAAACTTTAATTTTTCATCTGCAAGCAGTGCTTTCCACAACCACCTTTGGTGTTTATGCCTAATTACTTTACCTATTTTTACTCCTTCTTTCTCAGTGGGACCATGGCATTGATCTTCTACTCCTCACCTCTACGGTCATGGCAGTCTGAGAGCTTTGGTGGAAGGAAGATAAATCATGTTTCAGAACCTATGTAAAGGACTACCCAACATCTTAGACAACAATTGCTTAAACGTTTTTCTTCCCACAGTTTTAACCTTTACTTAACAATTCATTCTCCAGAGAGTTTCAACTCCCAGACTCCTCCACATCTAAAACTTTAAACCCTAACATACAATATTTGGATTATGATCCCAAATGCCTATATAATTTCATGCTATATTGCCTATAAATGGGTTCTTCAGTTTAATCAATCTCTATACTTTCTTGAATATTATCTTTTCTCAATGTTTATTAACTTTATTTAACTTCACTGGTATTCCAATGTATTAGTTTTACACCCAACTAAAGACACATTACTGAAATAACTTTCTAGTTCTAACCAACAGTCTCAATATTCTTAGTGATTTATCTTTTTTCTAATCTTAGCTCCCTATAACATAATTTCTGAGTTCTCTATTTCTTTTTTTAAAAAGATTTTATTTATTTATTTGACAGAGAGAGAGATCACAAGTAGGCAGAGAGGCAGGCGGAGGGAGAGGAGAAAGCAGGCTCCCTGCTGAGCAGAGAGCCCAATGTGGGACTTGATCCCAGGACCCTGAGATCAAGATCTGAGCTAAAGGCAGAGGCCCAACCCTCTGAGCCACCCAGGTGCCCTGCATTCTCTATTTCTAAACATGGGCTATTCAGACCTACTAGAGAAAAATGTATATTGCCTAGTACTAAAGTATTTTAGTAATTATCCACCCCCCAACACACTTGTCAGGAGTCTTTCTGAATCTCTGAGTATTTTTTCATTCCCTATAGATATTCCAAGAATATTTTTAAAAGTTTCCTAATATTCTGTTATCTGTGCTAACCCCAACCTTTTCTCAGATGACTGCCTTCTACTCCCAAGAGAAAGTTGAAGTAATCAGTATTGACCTCTTCTATTTAACCAACTGCAAATTTATTACCTGCATGTACCCTATTCCCTTACTTACAGTCTCAAGGGAAAAAAAATCTATCTGCTTATGTGACACCAATCCAAAGTTTACTTAGTCAGAGCTTCTTAAAATTTAACGTGATTATGAAGTACCTGAAGATCCTGTTGAAAACAGATTCTGATTCAGTAGGTCTGGAATACAGCCTATCCTTCTAAAAAATACCTATCAGTGTTTATGCTCCTGGCTCACAATTGCAATATTAACTAACATTCTTGACTACTATACTCTCTCTTCTCCTCTGAGAACTTGATCTATCAATTATATCTCCCCTGTCTTCTGCAGTTTCAAGTTATTTCTCTACATTAGACACTTAAACTATGCAAATATTTTTAAAATGAAAGCCAAAGAAATTTCATTTCATTTTTAAATTAAAGCCAAAGAAAACAATGCAAACCCTCAACACTTATGACTTTCTATTTACCACACAGGTCCTTACCTTATCTTCTTTTTTATTTAAATTCAATTAACCAACATATAGTGTATCATTAGTTTCCAATGTAGTGTTCAACAATTCATTAGTTGTGTATAACATCCACTGTTCATCACATCACATGCCCTCTTTAATGCCCACCACCCAATTAACCAACCACCCACCTCCCTTCCAGAAAGCCTCAGTTTGTTTCCTATAGTTAAGCATTTTTCATGGTTTTTCTTCCTCTCTGATGACTTCCCTTTCAGTTTTCTCTCCCTTCCCCTATGATACTCGTCCCTATTTCTTATATTCCACATATGAGTGAAACCATATGATAGTTGTCTTTTCTGATTAACATTTTGCTTAATGGAATACCCTCCAGTTCCATTGATGTCAATGTAAATGGTAAGTATTCATCCTTTCTAATGGCTGAGTAATATTCCATTGTGGTGTGTGTGTGTGTGTGTGTGTGTGTGTGTGTGTGTGTGTATTTAAATAATCTCCTGTCTTCTTTATGTATTTATCGGTTGATGGACACCTAGATTCTTTCCACAGTTTGGCTATTGTGGACATTGCTTCTATGAACATTGGGGTACAGCTGTCCCTTTGGATCACGACATTTGTATCTTTGGGGGTAACTATCCAGTAGTGCAATTGTGGGGTCATAGGGTAGCTCTATTTCCAACTTTTTGAGGAATCGCCATACTATTTTCCAGAGTGGTTGCACCAGCTTTCATTCCCACCAACAGTGTAAGAGAGTTCCTCTTTTTTTAAATCCTCACCAACATTTGTGATTTTCTGTCTTATTAATTTTAGCCATTCTGACTGGTGTGAAGTGATATCTCACTGTTATGTTGATTTGTATTTACCTGACCTCAAGTGATGTGGAGCATTTTTTCATGTGTCTGTTGGTCGTTTGTATGTCTTCTTTGGAGAATTGTCTGTTCATGTCTCCTACCCATTTCTTAACCGGATTATTTGTTTTTTGGGTGTTGAGTTTGATAAGTTCTTTATATCTTGGATATAAACCCTTTATCTACTATATCATTTGCAAATATCTTCTCCCATTCTGTAGGTTGCCTTTTAATTTCATTGACTATTTCCTTTGCTGTGCAGAAAATTTTTATCTTAATGCTACATAGAAAATTCTAGTCTATATTACTGACACTATCTCTTAATGTCCCATGTATCCTTCAATATCTGTAATGTGATGTCTGTACCCTTTTCATGAAAAGTACTTTGTCAAAGATGACAAATGATTTGTCTAACCCAAGGGTATATTATATTTTCTATCCTTTACTTGACAATGCAATAATTAAGAATGTGGTCTCTCTTCATTTATATATTTAATCATTTCTTCCTGATTTTTCTACTTCTGTCAATCTCTTAGTGTGACCAACATAGTCCCCTCTCTCTGGTTGTACCTTCTTGTCTTGTCCTGCATCATTACCTCCTTAAATATTTGCATTTTCTTGAGTACATTCTGATTACCTAGTACCTCTTCACCCTAAATATTATCTATAGATTAGCCCATTTGAACCTATAGCTTCAGTTACCCTGCATATAGAACTTACTTTCAATTTAAACATTCCTTATAGACATTGATTTATTGAACTTGTTCAACTCAATGTTCACAAGACACATCAAACCAATGATGTTCCAAATTCAACTTACCATTTTCCCCCTTAAGCCTATATCCCTCCCCCTTATATTCTTTATGATCCATGTCACCTTCTATCATAATCCGGGCTGACTTATCCAAAATGACAATAGGCACAGTGCCTAGGGCCCATCATACTTTAAAGATCTGAAGAAAGCAATAAACTTTTAGGTCAAAGAAAGTGTTTTAATAGGTAATTTCAATATATTATCTAAGCCAACATAGTCATAAAACACAATTTTTAAACTCCTCCTCAGGACAGTGGCCCATGCAAGCAAAGTGCCTGGAACCCAGAAAAGTCATAATGTAACTCCAATCCTAGTCTTCCAAGCAGTCTGTTCTGGACACCATTTTGCTTAATTTTTCAAATTCATTCACTAGGTTTCTATAATTATATCATTTTGGAGATCTGGTCTTAATTCTGGTTCTTTTGTGGGCTGCTGGTAATTCTGCTTCCTATCTTGGCTTCATGACACTGCATTGCCTGGTGATTTCTCTAAAATGAAATTCTGTTTAAAATTCCTGTAGTGCTTTGAGTATCCCATAGAGAAAGGATGAATGTTCTCTCCTTCATGACCTATGCTTTGCAGATCTTGCTAGTTTCATTTCCTCTTATTTATCCAGAGCTCTCTCTAGGCTAAATTACTGGCTGTTCTTTTTGCCTAATATTCTCTTTATATTTGCAGGTAGTTGCTTCTGACTGAGAAAACCACTTCTCCCTAGCTAGCAAAATAAGTTCCTATTCACCTTAAAAGCTTCCCCATATCCACAAAGACATAGTAAATATATGTAATTTATTACATAATAATCACCCCATAGTAAGTACACAACTCAGAAACACAAAATTCACCACATGCATTTGTATCTTTTCCTTTTTCCCTTTGGTGTTTTGCTTTAGACTGTGAGCTCCTCAAAGGTAAGAATTTTGTCTTATCAATCCATATGTCCTCTGTATCTGGAATAGATAAGGCATTCAACAAACATATATTGGTAGACTGAATAAATAACTACTGAATGCGTATTTTGGATATCCATTTCATTAAAAGTACAAATAGTAGCAATTATACTTAAAAGAGAGATGTTTTCATTCCAAATCTCATATTCATTTCTGATTATCTAGTTATAACCTGTCTCTCTACCTCTGAATAATTAAAAGCAATATATAAATATTTGATAGAAATAAATTCTTATCTATGAAATATATTTATGGCCTATTCCAATGTATGCAACACATTATTTTATGCAATATTAACACAAAAATATAAACTCATAGAAAATATTAACTTACTTAAAATATTGTGTGGTTAATAGATCTCAAGAATTTCTTCAACTCTGTCCTACTTCAGTAACCTATATTTAAAAAATACTCAAAGGCCCAGAGAGATTCAATTCAACATTAAAAAAATCTTCACATAAGTTCTCTGAAATCTGAAATGTTTTAAAATGAAGTGAAATGGGTGATAGAGAAAGCATTGTGAAACTCTTTTTACTACTTTTCTGTACAATTGGACATTCTCAGCTAACTAAGCTGTTCTTTAATCTGTCTTGTATCTATTATAACATAAAAAAAGAAAGCATACCATAAACATGTTTCAAATATGTTCATCAATTTTCTTCACTATTTTTGGTTATTTATTCATGAACTCAAAAAATATTTACTTAAAGGCTATTGTATAACTGACACTTGACTAGTTGTGGGGAAGTTTGCAATTCATCAAACAAAATTCAATATTGATATGCATTACAGATTGTTCTTTTTATCTTAAAATTTATATGCTGAATTCCAACCCCCAATGTGACTGTTTTTAGAGATGGTTTAATTAAGGTTAAATGAAGTCAAAAGGATGTGTCCTAATCCAATAGGATTAGTGTTCCCATAAGAAAAGACAGAAGAGATCAAGTTCTCTCTTTCTGTTAAGGCACAGTGAGAAGGTGACCATCCATAAGCCACAAAGAGAGTCCTTACTAGAAAGTGACCCTGTTAGACATTGATCTGAGACTCATGGTGTCCAAAACTGTGAGAAAATAAACTTCCATTGTGTAAACCACCTGATATCTACTACTTTGTTACAGCAGTCTGAAAAGACTAACAAAATGAGATAACGGATATGAAAGAGAGGTCTATGAGCTAATTTCAACCAAAGTACCAAGACAATTCACTGGGAAAAAGTCTTCAACAAAGTAGTACTGAGAAAATGGGATATCCACATGCAAACAATGAAGTTGGACACTTAGCTCACATCACTTATAAAAATTAACTCAAGGTAAATCAAATAACTAAGTATAAAAGACAAACTTTAAAACAGAATAAAACATAAATTTTATAACTCATTGTTACCTTGCATTAGGCAATAGTTTCTTAGATATAGCATCAAAAGTAAAAGCACCAAAAGAAAATAAAAAGACAAATTGGGCTATGTAAAATTTAAAATGTGTCCTTCAAAGGACACTATCAAGAAGTGAACAATCACAGAATGAGAAAAAAATGTTTGCAAATCATATAACTAACAAAGGTATAATATTCAGAATATATTAAGAACTCTTACCACTCACCAATATAAAGACAATCCAGTTTAAAAATGGATAAAGGATTTGAGTAAACGTTTTTCAAGAAGATATATAATTGGCAAATAAGCTAATGAAAATATTATCAATGTTATTAATTTTTAGGGAAATACAAATCCAAACTGAAATGAGATATTACTTCATACCCACTAGCATGGTTATCAACAAAAATGGAACCCTAATACATTGCTAGCAGGATGATAAAATGATTTAGCCATTTTGGAAAGCATTTTAATAGTTTTTCTGAGTTAAACATAGAATTACCACATGGTCTAGCAATTCTGTTATTTATTTTTTTTAAGATTTTATTTATTTATTTGACATAGAGAGAGATCACAAGTAGGCAGAGAGGCATGCAGAGAAAGCAGAGGAAACAGGCTCCCTGCTCAGCAGAAAGCCTGACTCTGGCCACCTGGATCCCGGGGACCCTGGGATCATGACCTGAGCCGAAGGCAGAGGCTTTAACCCACTGAGCCACCCAGGCGCCTGCAATTCTGTTGTTTAAACAAGAAAGTTAGAAACCTATTTCACAAAAAAACTTGTACACTAATGTTCATAGTAGCATTTATAATAGCAAAAATGAAAAAAAAATAATAGCAAAAATGAAATTTCTTATGATGAGTGGGTAACAAAATGTGTAAATGGGCAAATGTGTTTTCATATGTTAGCCTATTATTTGGTCATAAAAGGGAATGATGTATTAATACATATTACAACATAAATCTTGAAAACATTATGCTATGAAAGAAGCTAGACACAAAGATGACGTGTTGTAGGATTGTATTGATGCACAATATCCAGAACAGGCAATAGACACTAAAGTAGATTAATGGTTGCCAAGTGCTAAAGGAAGAGAAGAATGAGGAATAATTCCTAATAGATGTGGAAATTCTTTTTGGGTGACAAAAATGTTCTAGATTTAGATAATGGTGATGGTTTACAACCTTGTGCAATATACTAAGCTGAATATAGTAAATGTCACTGAAAAAGGTCACTGAGTTGTACATTTTAAAATGCTGAAGTTCATGGTGTGTGTATAATAGCTTAATTTTTCATTCCAAAGATGTAATAAAGAATAGATGCTATGTGATCAAAAATGAGTCACTGACCAGATTTCAGAACCCATAAAAATTGCCACAAGATGTATAAGCGAAGATGAGAAAGTACATTAGAACTAGCAGAGTGTGTTGGGGTGGGGGAGCTGGGACAGTGGGAGAAGAGAGAGGGAGAAAGAAAGGTAGAAGACAGCAAGGAGGGAAAGGGAAAAATGTAGAGAAAAGTTGTTAGAGTTGGCACAACATAATATGTGGGGACAACTTGTGAAAGAAATCAGGAAAGTATGCACATAATTGTGCAAGGACTTCATAAACCAAATTGTTCTAGGCTTTTACAGGAGTCATTAAATGGTAATAAGCCACCTGGTAGCTTCCTTGGATTTGGAAAAGAGTAACTCTAGTGATAAGAGTACAGGAGTACAGACTCTTTTCAGAATGGTACTGCCAAAATTTAGGTGAGAGAGCAGAGGAGTTTGTACAGCACTAGTACTAGAGAAAAATACTTCAGAAATTATTAAGACAGGGTCTAAAGAATACTTATTACTAGAGAAAATTTCAATAACGATGTCAGGTAAGAAAACTATGCATTCAATTTCCAGACTCCAGAATTAATCATTATTCCAAAAAGATTCTTGTAATGGTCTCTAAATTTAACTTTTAATTATAAAAAATTTTATACACTTTGCTTCTTTTCCACCTCTTACAATCCAACAAGCCCTTAAAACTGATCTTCAGTTCTAAATGCTCAGTAACAAAGGAAGAATAAGTAATTTTTTAAACCAAAATGAATATACACATACACAGAAGTATATAATAACATTTTGGTAAATGTTAGAGAAATTTTATTCAAAACAGTAATTAAAATCAACACAATGTATAAATAATTTAACTCTGATAATAAAAAAATGTTTTTTCTAATGCAAAATTTTTTAATTATGTAAGATTGATTTTAAGGAAGGCATTTAATAACAATAGACCATAAAATATTTTCAATTAATTTTGAAGGCTTATGTTATGGGCCAGATTTTTTTCTTCCCCACATTCATAGGTTGAAGTCCTAACTTTTAGTACTTCAGAATATGACTATATTTAAAGATAGGTCATTAAGGAGGTAATCCAATTAAAATGAAGCCATTAGGACGGGCCTTCTTCTAATATGACAGACATCCTTAGAAGAAGAGGAAATTAAGACACAGATAGACATAGAAGAAAATTATGTGAAGACAAGAAGAAATGGCTATCTATAGGCCAATGAGAGAAGGCACAGAAGAAACCAACCTTTGACCTTGAACATCTAATCTCCATGACTGTGAGAAAATTTTTGTTTAAGCCATGCAACTGATGATATTTTGTTATGGCAGTCCTAGAATACTAACTAAATGCATTTTACTTCTTTTGTTTCTTTTTCAAATAATTTTACATATACAGATAAGTTTAAAATCAAACAATTCTCATATAACATTTATCTAGATCCCCCAATTGTAAATATATTTGCTTTATCATTAACCTGCATTTCTGTACATATTTCCTATTTTCCTAAGTCATTTGAGAGTAAGTTGTACACATGGTGCCCTTATTACTCTTAGATACTTCTGTATATTTATTTAAAAAGATATATTCTTTTACTAATACAGCACAATTACCAATATCAATAAATAATAGTTGATAAAAACTATTAGTTATTCTACAGGTGTTAGTCACGTTTGCCTAAATAATACCATTTAGAGCAAAAATATTTCTTAAAATTCTATAAAACAAAGATTGTAGTTCTGTCCATTATTGGTAAGGTTAACTTTTATCATTTGGTTAAGATGATATGTACAAGATTTTTACATTGTAGAGTTACTAGTTTTCCATTTTTACTAAGTGTTTTGTGGGAAAGTTATTTTAAGAATACATAGATATCCTATAATTCACCAAACTTTGGCCACTAGTTTTGTACATTGGTGATTCTTACTAATCAGTTATTACTGTGGTATTCGTCAAATGGTGATTTTTCTTAATTTCATCATTCTTCATTCAGTGTTTGGAAACCTATTTTAGAGCTTACTGTTCTTCATGCATGCGTATAGGACTAGTGCATTCTTATTTTGTACCATAAATCCATTACTGTCATTATGTTGATGCTCAGATTGTCCCAGATTCAAGAGCAGGGGCTATTTTAAGCTGCTACTGCTTACCTTTTTTCACATATCCTTCATTCTTTGCACACTTTTTAGTTTCAGACCAAGTGAGATATTAGGCTCATCTTGTACATGTCCTGCCCTAGACCTGAAAATAATCATTTCTCCAGAAACCTACTTCTTTATAGGGGATAAAATAGAAGTCTTGCACCTGAATGATTCTTTTCTTCAGAGTGTGGAGCCAAAAGATTCCATGGGAAGGAAATGGTCCTGTCTCTAAGGATATGGGGATATGACACAAATTCCAGGCTGAATAATGATTCTAGTCATATACGCCAGTGCTGCTAGGTTTGGATAACAAACTATGTCACTTATCAAAGACTTTGTTGGTACATTGGGGAATACAGGCATGTGGAATTTTCTAGTTGCAGAGAAATGTTAATTTGGTGTGCAAGAAACCTGTTATGAGAAGTTATACTGTCTTTGAAAAGATGAGAAATTCTCCTTAGATTAGGCAATTCCAAAGTAGGATGTGAGGTTGACACTTAATCTTCCAGGAGATAAAAAAGAGGGGTTTTAGTATTATTTGGTATTGTTTTTAATCTTGCTCTCATTCACCACTCAAGGGGAGACTTAGTGGAATATTTTATGAGGATCATATATATTTTATTTCTTATAAGGGCCATAAAAGGGGAAAATTATATAATTTTAACACATGACCCCTCAATTGTGCTTCTATGTTTGGGACAATAAGGTATAGGTGGACTGCAAAAGATCTTGTGAGCCAATGTTGATCTAGGATGGTTATGACTTAAACTTTAAAATATGAGAGATGTAGAGGCATCTGGGTGGCTCAGTCATTAAGCATCTGCCTTTGGCTCAGGTCATGATCCCAGCATCATGGGATGGAGCCCCATATCAGGCTCCCTATTCAGCAGAGAAATTCACAAATAGCAAAATAGGTATTGATATTCTAAAAGTATCAGGAAAATATACTTAGAAAATTATCTCCTCTATTTTTTTATTTAAATTCAATTAGCTACCACATAGTACAACCTTAGTTTCAGATGTAGTGTTCAACAATTCATCAATTGCTGTAATACCCAGTGTTCGTCACATCCAGTACCCTCCTTAATCCCATCACTCAGTCACCGCAGCTCCCACCCACCTCCTTTCCAGCAGAGCTCCAAGTGTTTTCCATAGTTAAGACAACAGAAAGAAATAAAAGGTATTCGGATTGACAAAGAGGAAGTCAAACTCTCTCTCTTTGCAGATGACATGATACTATATGTGGAAAACCCAAAAGACTCTACCCCCAAACTACTGGATCTCATACAACAATTTGGTAATGTGGCAGGATACAAAATCAACGCGCAGAAATCAGTTGCATTCTTATACACCAACA
>PITA01026671.1:0-22241 GCA_004023965.1 Spilogale gracilis
AGAAAGCCTGGGGGCAGGATAGCTGGAGGAATGTGACCAGGCGCCAACTCGGGTGTCCCAGAGGCTGGAAAGAGCAGGACACTGTAGCGCCCCAATTTTACTCCCTGAGGGCTCCCTTTGGGTCCAGGCCCCACAGAATGAGAGAGGATAGGTCTGTGGGAAGCCGTGGTGTGCGTGCATTTGCAGCAGCCAGGGGACGAGCCCCGGGTGCAGGAAGGGTGCCGACAGACTGCGGTGTTCGGGTATTCAAGGGGCCCGAGGAAGCTGGCTCTCAGAACCTGAGCGAGAACCGTCACTAGATCACGAGGCATCCTCTGTCTGTCCCAGCGACAGGGGAAACGCCTGTGTTGTGGGGACGTAGGGAGGAGGGGACGTAGGGAAAAGGGACGCAGCATCCGAGGAAGACCCGGTCCACGTATCCCGTCCAGACAGCCACGCCATAGCATTTCTCATGAGATGCCCTAGTCTTTGAACCCAACATCAAATGCAGAAACAACCTCTCAACTAGAAAGGTGTGTACTTAGCTTTGTCACTTGGTGAGTTTCTTCCAAGATTACCTGAACACAATGAAGGGTGCGCCCGGAAAGCCAGGAGGACAAGTCACATAGAACGAGTCGAGAGCGGCAAGGAGCAAGGACCCGGAAGGACCGCACGTCGGGTTCCCGAAGACCTTGTCAGGAGCGTTTCGTGGGCGCTCGGAGAAGACACAAGGCGCAGCTTGCCGGAGTGGAGGGGGGCGGAGAGGCCGTGCAGACTGGGCGGCAAGGAGCTGGGGCGCGGAGCGTCTTGCAAGCATCCCCGGCTGTGCTTGGATGGGGCCGGCAGCCCCATGGGCATGGGGAGGGAGGGCAGAGGGCAGGACGGTCGCGGGCAACAGGCTCGGAGAGAAGGAAGACAGTTTGAGAAAGAACCAGACAGGAAGCTCCAAGGGAGACAAGGGAATTCCTAGAGGAACTTGGCGCAGACGCGGTAGGGGTTACAGCAGGCATGAGCGACGGGGACCCGTCCCAGGGTCCCACCCAACGAGCAAACCAGCATCCCCAGAGACTCTTCGTCGGGTCTCAGAGCCAATGCTCAATGGCTCGAGGCCAAGATGCTTTGGTGGGTGTGATGGGAGTCGCCCGTCCTTCCCTGGCCCTGGACCTCACCCCCAGGGCTCCCAGAGGACACCCCTTTCCCCGGGGCCAGCAGGGATGCTACGGCAGCCGGAGACACTCAGAGCAGGAAAGCTATTTTCAGACGAAGTGCAGGCATCCAGATTAATGTGAATTGCAGAGAAAGAGCACATTCTTAAAAAGGATGCATGCCTGCTGCTGTCGTATGTGGGACATACTGTACTCAGAGCTCACCCAGTGCTTTTCAGAGTTAACAGAAATCCTGGGCCTGTACCTGGTGAGCCCGGGAGCCCTACTGTCCCAGCAGGGACTGAGGGGCAGACTCGGGATCAGCTCCGCTGTCCAGCCTCACGTGGACGTCCCTGCCTGCGGGACAGAGGCGGGGACTTGTGTGGTGGTCACCTAGGCCTAAGATGTAGCCCCTGCCCGCTCCAGGTCGCCGTGTCCCTGCTGAGAAGCACTCCGCGGGGCTGGGCTGCTCGGTGGGGCTGGCATCTGCGGAGGGGAGTCCTGCCGAGCTGCCCGGGGACCCTGGGGTCAGGGTGTGACCAGCGGCCCTGCGAACGGCTTCTGCGCCGGCGGTCCTGCTGGTCCCTGGCGGCTTCCCTCCAGCACGGCCAGGCATTTGGGGACAGGGCAAGACATGTCCTGAAACGCTAGTGTCCACTGTGGAAAAGGCCAGACTGGGGACGTCCCCGGGAACTCACACTTAGGTCGCAGCATGAGTGACATCGTCAGATGATCTAAGTATCTACAGGGACTGAAATTAGGTTAAGAAAGTTGGCTTCTGGGAACGAAGGGAGGGAAAAGTCCTCCTCTACCCCCGGGGGCTGCTTGTGGGACGAGGAACGACATGGACGAGAGACAGATGAGCAGAAGAAACACGGAGCTTTAGTCCCCGTGCTCGGAGGCCCAGAGAGGACTCCTGGACCTGACAAGGCCCCGAGGCAGGCTGGGTGCTCTCAGAGACGACAAGGGCTCGGCCAGGAACTGACCCACCGGGGGCGTCCGACCTGGGAGCTTCCGACCGTGAGCCTCTCCTGTCGCTGAGACGTCCACACATAGTCCCACGTGTCCAGGCAGGACAGCCCCAAGGAATCCGGATCCGTAAGCCCTTTGCTGCCGTAACGAACGGCCTGCATTTCAGCTGCTTCAGACGTGAGCTCTGTGGGGTCTGTGAGGTCACCCAGGGACCCAGGCTGCTGTCCTCCGGCACTGAGGGGCTGCGGGCCTCCGTCTCCACCGGAGCACAGGGCCAGCCCTGCTCTGCCCGATCCCAGCACCACGCAGGCCCCGGTGGAACCCGCCTTTCGGGGACATCCCTGTCTCCGTTCTGGCTGAGGTTGGGGCCTCCACACCGCGGAGCCCCATCAGACGAGAGTGCCCAGTGCCCACTTAGTGCACATGGGAGTCCCTGAGGGGACACAGGCCCGGGGCCTTCTCATGTGTGCCCCGGGCTCCTGGATTCACAGGAACTCTGCTGTGCCCGTGCCCCAAGCACTCACTGCCTGGTTTTCCACACGAGTGGCTCTAACTGCCTTGTGGCTGTCCCTCGTGTTGCTGTCCCTCGTGTTGCTGTCCCTCGTGGCGCTGTCCCTCGCGGTGCTGTCCCTCATGGGGCGTCTGGATCAGCGGTTGGCTTGGGCTCCCAGCTCCCGCCCACCCTATCCTGCACGGGTGGGCTGCAATCCCAGCCCTGGGGTTTATCCCGGTGGCGGATGCCCAGAGGCGTGTGTGGGGACATCCACGGCAGAACGGTCACGGGTTCTGGGCAGGTGTGCAGCCCTTGGGTGGCAGGCTCCCCAGGCGCGGTGTGGGGTGCCGGCAGGAAGGGGCGGCCGTGGAGGGCGGAGGCAGAAGGGCCACTGTGCAGGCTCAGCTCTGGGGGAGACCGGCCGGCCTGGACTAGGGGTGCGCACTGCCTCAGGGGAGGCGGCCGCCCACCAGCCCTGCACCCGGCTCCCCTCCCGGACCCAGACGCGCTGCTCTCAGCCTTCGAACCAGGAGGAGGACAGTGTGTGCCGACCAGCAGAGGGAAAAGCCAGTCATCTCAAGGTGTGCAAGCTGGCGGGGTCGAGACGAGGGGGTGGGAGAAGGAGACTTTCCTAAGCGCTTTTTTTAAATACTTGGATTGCTTAAAATTTTAGCCATGAGGGTGTGTATTAGAAAACAATCTATATTTCTGGAAAAGATAAAAGCGGTTTTAAAACGATCTCCTGTATGTTCAGCCATTAATTGACTTGCCAAGACATGAGGGTTCTCCGGGGAGTCAACGCCGGTCCTTGCTGGAAGTCCTGAGTAATCGCACCTGTCGCAGAAGCACACGTCCGCTCCCTCGCAATGTGAGGGGGTCGTTGCACGTGCTATGTGTGGCTGGTTTCACACCTCGTGATGGAGAGCTTCTCTCTCTGAGACATAGGCAAACTCGGGTCAAGGTATTTGGGGGTTTTACGTAAGTAATAGCCAATCACAGCACCGTGTGTGTCCTGGAACCCAGGAGTTTCCCTGCTGATTTTAAATAATATTTCAAAAATGAGTTTTCTGAGAGGGAGAAACATAGGACATAAGTTGGAGGGGCTGAAAGTCTGCACGCCGGGCAGGCATGGCCCCGAGCCCACGGTCAGGTGCGTGTCTCCTCGTTCGCGGGTGGGACACACACAGCACAGGCTCAGGGCTCGCGTTCCGTGTGCAAAGACAGTCTCTGAGTTGACCGGTGTCTGTGGGCTCTGCACGTGTCCAGCCCGGGTTCTCCGCAGAACACAGAGGGTCACCGTGTGGCCGCCCCACGTCTGAGGGCTAGCCGGGACTGCCCGTCCTTACTAGCTGACAAGGGCCCGCAGGGAGGACAGCTGTCCTACTGCCGAACAAACTTGAATTCTACCATCGTGGGATCTGTAGATGGCCTCCGCGCAGGCCTCTGCGGGTCCTTTGTAGCGGGCAGGGACACGGCTAGTGAACCCCCCGTGGTCACACGTAGTGCAGGTCACTGTCCTCAGCCACGGCACATCCCGTCCTGGGGCTCACTGTGTCCAGGCGATGGGGCTTGCCCGTGCACCTGTCACTCCCAGAATTCCTGGGCTTCCGTGCTGCAGAATGTGACGTTTCATTCCCATGCCTGGTGAATCTCAGCGGGCCGCCATCGCCTGGTCTTGGAGGATTCGTGCAACCTTCTTTCGGCTTCCCGGGACGCTGGCTTCGCTCCCACCCCTCCTCCTTCAGGTGTCACGGCCACTGTCCGCCTGGTTGGAGCGCTGGCCCGGAGCACACTGGCCATGTGGACTCCCATGGACGGCTCTCTCACTGACACTGTGATTTTTCTGATTAGTGAACAAATTTTTTTATCAAAGAACTCAAAAGCAATTAACATGAATGTTTGGATTACAGATGGACTCAATCTCTTCCTCCCAATGATACATGACTAGTCCCACTCAAAGTCATACTTCTCTGTTATGTCTTGTACTTCATCACAATGAAAATCATCAACTTTACTTCTTAAATCTATCAAAAACATGTATCATATTGACTTAGATCTTTTCATGCTGATGTTGTATAAGAAATGGTCTCCAGATGCCTTGCTTCGTTTCATTCTTGTGCTGGAGGTTTCCGTCATGTTAAATGCCGGGCTTCCTCATAATCCAAAATGAACTTTATTCTTTTAAGAAAGAAGGAGCGGTCTACACTGTGTGCTCGAAGCAAATGGCCTGAGTGAAGGGACACACGCATGGTCAGGTACCCTCTGTGCGGCTGGTACGGGCTGGGTCACAAGGGCGCGGAGGTCAGGGAGCAGGGCGCAGGAAGGCTTGGCCGCAGTGACGGGATCTGAGCCGCGAGGGAGGGCACTGGGGGGGTGTGGGGGCACAGTCGGCCTGACGACGAAGGACGCGGGGTGGACGTTGGACCAGGAGCAGGGCAGATGGGAGAGGCTGGGTCGACAATGGGAGTGACGTAAGGGAGACTCTTGAGATAATAACCACTTGTTTCTCATAGGAATTCTGAGTGTTCCCGGGAAGTTGTTCTTTGCTTGCTTATGGTCTGTCCTTCATGCGTCATCTCATTCCTGTGACTTTCCAGAAGCTTCCGTCACGAGAGCCACTCACAGGCTCACTGAGGCCAAGCGCCCGTGCTCCCCGGGCTGGCTTGCATCCACCTGCAGAGTGGCACTCACCCCTCCGCCGCACGCCGTCACCGTGTTCTGGAACATTCTGTTTCTTCTAAGAGCGCCTCTCGCAGGTCGTCGGCCTTTCCGCTGGCGTGTTGCCAATGTTGGGAGAGAAAGCAGTGACTTCTGAGGGTTGGTCCGAGGTGCTCCTCGCAGGGCCTCTGCAGGGGCATTGTGGGGCTGCCTCCCGCACCCCTCAGCACCGGTGTCTTACAGGGCAGGTCGGGGGAGGGGCGGCTTCCCAGGGCACGTGGTCAGGAAACGGGCCTGCCAGCCCCTTCCACGTGGGCTCGCTGCTTCCTGGCCCCTCGCGGCCTTCCCGGGGCCGGGGCCGCCCCGCAGCTTTGCCCGCGCCTTCGTCCCGCTCCGGGAGTTCTGGCTGGAGGGACGCGTCTCTGACACTTTCCGTCAGGTTTTCCCAGACACTTGCCGAGTCCAATCTGGGAGAAGACCTCGTTGCCCACGCTGATGGAGCGACGCGGGGCTGGCCTGGGAGCGGGTCCAGCCGGCGGGCAGACAGACCCTCTCCCTCCGCCTCGGCCCCTGGTCTGGAAACCCCACACGACCGTGCAAACCTGCGGTGGAGGCTGGCGTCTGGGACCCCAGGGTGGAGACCCCGAGCGGCCTCCCAGGCTCCCGTGCTTGGAGACGGACGACAGCCGGCTGTGTGTGCACGGTTCCCGGGGCCCGTCCTGACGGCCACGGCGGCGCCGGCTCGGTGCAGGGGTGAGGCCTTGGCACAGCCAGGGTCCGTCCTCCCTGGGGCTGGCCGGGCGCGTGGGCCACACGAGCTCCGGAGGGTGAGCCCCTCTTCCTGGAGCTATTTTCAGGCTCCTCTGGAGTTCCCGCTCCCGCCGGCCGAGCGCCGCACCCCACACACTGCATCTCCGGGGTTCTCGTCCCCACGCGGGAGGCCGCCTTTCCCGGCTCCTGCTCCGGTGTCTGCGCCGAGTCCCGCCTGGGGTCCCAGCTTGCTGGCTTTCAGGGTGCAGCCCTCACAGGAGGAGGGCCGGTCCCACCTCAGCCCCCGAGGCCCCCCAGTGGGGACAGGCCGCTCCTACTCAGTGTCCAGCCGTCCCTCAGATCCTACAGAAACCTGGGATTCCCGCGGCGGGGTCCTTCACCCACCAGCGGAGGCTCCCGGGAGCCCGTGCCCACAGCTCCGTGCGGCTTCTCTCACGTCGGTGCTGCTCCCTCCTGCCTACTCACCACGCACGTGCAGGCCACCTTTCAGAAGGGAAGGTCCATTCCTTCGGCCACAGTGAGGCTCCGGGTATGCAACCTGAGAAATCCCACAACACAACACAGAAGGATTTCAGACACGCCTTTCCTTCTGCTCAGCCTCACGATAAATACGGCGCACTAAGTGGTCATTCCTGCTGTGTCCTTGTGGCTCCTTTCTGAAACAGTAACTCAGGCAAGGTGAGGTCCTCCCAGAAGCAGCCCAGGCGGCCCTAGACCTCTTCCAGCAGAGCATCAGCATGAGAAAACCTAATTACAATCTCTTTGAGATGCAAATCTTGTTAAGAGCCTGTGGCCACTTCCAGCGCCTGGGACTGCGTTTCTCAGGGACCTAGAGCTTTCCCCTGGGAATGCAAACCTCCAGGAAGGAGGTGCCCCTGCCTTCCACCTCCCTGCCACGCAGGATCACCATGTCTTGGCGTCTGCTTCTACTCCGAAAACTGTAGCCTACCCAAAGACGGAGACAGCTCACTTCTAATCCGAGTCCCACAGCTGGCCCAGGGTCCCTCTCCTGACCCCCCCGCCCCCTCCAGCCCCACTGTCCCCTGCAAGTTCTCCCCTGAGGGGAAGGACTGCAGGACATTCACTGAGGACCCCCTTCCCTGGGATTCCCAGCTACAGAAACCCATTGCTTTACCGCTTGCTGGAGAGAGCAAGTCAGGGAACTCCTTGTACAGACTGCAGAGAGGGTCCTGAATGTACTGTTTCCAACAGGTGAGCTAGAACAGGCTAGATGACCAGCTGGAGGCCAGCCTGGGTCCGATCCAGCCTGCAGTGAGGCACCTCTGAGCTCTGAGCTGTGCGGGGAGATTCTGAGACTCAGCTCTCACACGTGAACGCTCCCGGACTCCACGGGAGCCTGACCCTCTAGATGCTCTGTCAAACATACGCATACACTTACGTTGACTGACAATTTTGAACAGAATATTCTCACGTCGAGTGGAAACTCCCAGGTAGTTTCCGCCAGGATGCTCCCCACTCTCAGACGGCACCTGGGTTAGCGGCTCTCTGGGAGCCGGGCACGGGCTGGGTCACTTCTGCAACCAAAGCCGACCGATACAATTTTCTCATCTATTTTCTGATGAGAGTTGAACTAGGAGAACAACAATTCTCAGAATCAGTAGGCATAATTTTTAGGGAGAAGAAAGTCAGAAAACCAAAACTACAACTACGACATTTAACTCCTGGACTGCATCCTAATGACTGTCCTGGAAGTGGTCGTCATGAAAAAGCCATTACAACACTGTGCCCTGTGCCTGTTCTTGGGGTAATCACCTCGTACTTCAATCTTTGAGAAAGGAATTAAGTGCTCACAAGTAATCTCAAGCGTCTGTGTGCAGGATGATTCTCCACAACCATTAAAGGTGTGCACGGAAGGGAGACACTGTTCGGGGAGCTCACTACTTAAGACTTCCAGATATGTTATGTGACCTACAGGATACATCCTCCTTTTTAAAACTGTTCAGTCTATGAAACTGTCTTTACTGTTACCACGGGACCCCAGGGCTGCTTGACCTTATACCGTAGCTGGTTTCCCGGCTGACTTAATGGTTTCATAATTAGTTCATGACGTGTACTGACGCAAACCTTCCCTCAGTCTCCCTGGGAAACACGCTGGGTAAGAACAGAAACAGCAGTCTGGGTTATTAAGAACAGCATCTACACAAAAGGATGACCCCCCCGGGGATACCCCGACACCAAAACCACACTTCCGA
Organism: Spilogale gracilis; assembly: GCA_004023965.1. NCBI lineage: Eukaryota > Metazoa > Chordata > Mammalia > Carnivora > Mephitidae > Spilogale > Spilogale gracilis. The sequence continues at coordinate 8,232 of PITA01026671.1, forward strand.
CCTCTGGAAAGCCATAAACAAGTTGATAAAAAGGCCAAAGTAAGACAGAGAGGTGCCTTCTTAAAAAAAAAAAAGAAAAAAGACGTTAGATCTTTCTATAAAGTTCTTTTTTTGCAGTACCGATGAATGAGTCTACATATAAGAATTGTCATGAGAACAGCTTGAGCATAATGTTAATTGTTTTACCATTTTGATGACGGTGTTTTGGGAATGTGTTTTCCATGTGTGTTACTACTACATGCAGCCTAGTCCAGATCAAAATTTAAAATTCTTTTTGATGATATTTTAGGAGGCAAAACAAATTTAAAACATTGAATTATTATTCAAAACTTCTAATATTTGTCTAATGACTCCTTAGGGTCAGATGTGTGGACAAAACACACTAAAAGTTGCCCTGAGTATGTTCTTAGCTTTCAGGGTAGACACAGACTTCCTGCTTGCATTTGTGTACTCCGGCATGAGAAGGACACAGGGGTTTACAAGCAGGGCTCACTGCCCTCCTGTCAGGGACACAGGACAAACCCTTCCTGGCCTTGCAGTGAGGACCTTGGACTTCAGGGCTGTGCCTCCCTCACCACTGAGCTCTCCATCTGGGCTTTCTGCTGCCAGAAGAGATGGTCCTTGATGGATATTGGCCCAGAGTGGAGGAAAGCTCCTAGCTGGTAGGACACAACTCCCAAACTCATGCCCTTGATAAGGTGGTCAAGGCCCGCTGTTGGTCTTTTCAGAGGAAGTGTAGACACAGCCTTATTTCACAGTGTGTATAACTCACTTCCAACGGCTCACCGAAGCCCACAGGCTCACCGGACGTCCATATTCCACACACCGGCCGCGTGAGCAGCAAGCACAGTCAGCCGAGTGTCCTCTGCTCCCTGTCATGCTGCAGACAAGTATCGTGGACGTCATCTGCTCTCGTCCTGCACGTGTGTGTCTGCAAATCATATCTGTGACCTCACGTGTCATGTGTCATACGTTACATACACGTTCAGTGCTCTGCTCTCACCAACAGAATACGGCAGAAAGGAAGGGTTGTCTCTGACGGAGAGCACCGCCGGCTAGGATCAGAGGTCAGCCTCCAGTAAGGCACTGGGACCCCCAGTCCAACACCCTCCAGCAACCGATCTCCCCTGCATGGCATTTGGCTGGGACCACAGACCACAGGCTGAAATCCTGACTCATCTTGTGAGTAACTGTGAGATAGATGATGTCTGACCCCCAGGGACCGAGACAATGAGTGTCATTCTACAAACCTAAGTGTTCGGGTTATTTGTTTCCTAGCACAGAGGCAGCTCTCTCTCCCTGGGACTTCAAACTGTCAGGCAAGAGCTAATAGCTGTGTGCATGAATTCCAACTACTGCGGAAAGGTAAGTAAGTGAAAAGGCGGCATTTGAAGAGGAAACACGTGAAGGAGATATAAGTAAATACAATTTGATCACCACTGGCGTTACAACCAATTGATATTCTCACACTTTCGTTGGGAGTGTTAGTACAGCTCCTCTGATCACCTCTATCTAGCTTAATATCCAAGGGCTCAAAGGGATCTGTCACTGCGATAAAACAGTATTTGTTCATAAGGTCCCGTCAGTCACAGGTACTGCCCGCCACGCACGGGCTGATGTGGGATTTAGCTGCATGTCAACATCACCATGGAAGCCTAAAGAACGAGGACAGATATCTGGGCCACATCTCACACAAAGCAGACTATTTAGCTCTGCTTCCAAGCTCCCTCCAGGTGACTTCATGAGGATGAGTCGGAGAGCCACCGGCAGCACACCGGCCTGGATGTCCCAACTCCTCGGATGCATTAGACAGGAAGGGACCTCCAGTGTGTCCAGGAGGCCATGCTGAGTGGGGACTTCAGTCTGTCCGAGTGACAGCAGCACACTGAATTAACGCAACCCTGCCCAGAGGACCGTACAATGGAGAATACTAGTACTGCACTCATTCCACAGACGATGTAACTGAGACGTGAAGAAACCAAGTGAAGTTTCAAGGGCTGGAGTCAGCCCAGTGAACTCTAGAGCACGTTCTCACACAACCACAAACCCTCCTCGGCACTCAACCATCCCCCTGCTGCTTGTCGCTGTGGACCGTGGACCCGCCTGATTTCCGTGGGTCTCGCCCGGCGTGCTGAGGGCCAGCTGCCTGTGCCTCTGCCCCCATGATGGGTGGTGACAGCCCTGGGATCTCCTTGAGCAGCGACCGGAGGCCAGACACCCAGCCTCCCCGCCAGTCTGGGCACAAGCCACAGCTGGGGGCATGCCTGGCCTGCCGGCCACCAGGGAGGGGGTGGGACGACGCTCCTCCAGGGGCCCTCTGCCCTCACCGGCGCGGGCTCAGGGACCAGGGCTACTTTCTTTCCCCCCTTTCCCATCTCAGGTTCCACTTCCCAAGCTTTTTGTATAATTTAGTGTTTTAAAGAATTCTCTAGAAGCCTGGGATGTGCTGCAAGTCTATCGGCGGGGTACTGTGTCTGAGGCGTGTACAGCTTGGTGAAGTCCACGTTCCCACGGTCGTCTTCATCTCCAGCACGGCCACACACGGCAACCGCAAGCCAGCAGGAGTCCCAGCGAGCACTCACGGAAGCCCTGAGCCCCCAGCCATGCGAGTCCCAGGTGTGGGGTCAACCCAGCAGAAACCGAGAACTGATTCTGTCACAGTGAACTCATTACTTTGGAATCGTTCAACTCAACTCGATGATTCTGAGAGCTTGAGATGCACGTTACAGGTAACACTTTGCCCTTCCTTAGCCAACGAGTACTTTCCCTGTAAGAGGAGTGGACTATTTGATAAGCCGTTCTGGTCAGCTCAGGCCAGCCTTTGATACGAAAGCTCTTAGGACTCAGACTTGTATCTGATATATTAGAAACAATCACAAGGACAATAATAAACCAAAGATTCTGGAACATATTATTGTAAGTGGTGGGAATGAAAACACCCTCTTGCCAGTACGCGTGCATATACACACTTGTGCACACACCATCCACCCATCCACCCACCCACCTGCCCCTCCTCTCCCCCATTCACCCACCCACCCACCTATCCACTCACTCACCATCCATCTGCCCATCCACTCATCCACCCAACCATCCAACTGCCCATCTACTCACCTATCCACCCACCCGTCCATCCACCCACCCACCTACCCACATACCCACCATCCACCGACCCACCCATCTGCCTACCCACCCACCCACCCACCTTCATGGACAACAGGATGGCAACTTTGAGGATGGGAAAATGGGATGAATACAGAAGATTCTCAGGTTATCCTACTAGTTCAATGGGCTCTTCAAACCCAAAGGCACATCTTATTCATACGAAGCACCCCATGTGCAAAGCATACCGACCTTATGAAGTTAAAATAGTACTTCACAGAGGTTGTAGGTTTTTTCTGCTTGTACCCAGTCTAATGTGCTCACCCGTAAGAAATACAAAACATTTACATAAACCACAAGCATTCTCCTATTTTACAAAAGGTGACTATGTGAGATAAAGGGTATATTCATTAACCTGGCCGTGGGAGTCCCTTCGGGGTACGGTGGACACCTACGTCACACTACCATGTTGTCCCCTCTAAAGACACTGCAGTACTGTCTGCCAACCATCCCTCAAGGACATGGAAAAAATTGTAAAGTACATATGAAACTAAACATGCTACTTTTGGTTGCATTAATATAAACATTTCCAGCAGTGGAGTGAGTGTTTACCTTAATTCAGTTCTAAGCCGCGAGCAGGGAGCAGTAAATCTCGCGGGTGGCGGGGGTTTGAGTCACTTGTACTCACCTGCGGGGGGCTGTGGCGCTCACAGGTACGGCCGGGGCTCATCCGTTAGACGCCCCCGGGGCCGCTGTAGGGTTCAGAGGGCGACCCGTGTGTGTGTGTGTGTGTGTGAGTGTGTGTGTGTGTGAGCAGGGGAGTGAGACGCCCCCGGGGCCGCTGTAGGGTCCAGAGGGCGCCTCGTGTGTGTGAGCAGGCGAGTGAGCTGAAGTGTGACTTGGGACCGGGTCCACCAGTCGGCTCCATCCCAGGAATAACACAGACTTACCAGCTTATCAGGTTAACTGAACATGGTTTTGATTGGCCGACATTGCATTTTCAACTATTTTAACAATAATAACAATCAAATCATCTGATTTTTTTTTAGATTTTATTTATTTGACAAAAAGAGAGAAAGAGCTCACGTAAGCAGGGGAGCAGGGGGAGTAGCAGGGAGAGGGAGAAGCAGACTCCCCGCTGAGCAGGGAGCCCGATGAGGGGCTCAATCCCAGGACCCTGGGATCACGACCTGAGCCGAAGGCAGACGCTTAACGACTGAGCCCCCCAGGCGCCCACCTCCCCCTCAACTGCCGAAAAGAATTTAGGTGGCGGACCTGGTCCAGGAAGGGAGTGGTCACCGCACGGTGAAGCGAACAGGGTGTGGTGGACGGGGAGGAAGCAGACCTGTGGGATCCCAGTCCTCCCCCCACCCCGTTGCTCCCGAGAGGCCACGAGAACTCTGATTCATCTCCCTGGGAGTTGCATCCCTTCCATCTGAAACCCCAGAGCCCTACGCCCGCCCCTTGCTTAGTCCAGGAGGACATACGTACCTCACTCTGCCCATTGTCTTTGGAATTGCCAGGTCTGTGACCCTTTTTTACACAGGCTGTCCTGTAGAAATTAATTATCCCATTTCCTAGATTAAAAAAGTCAAGGCTCATAGTTCACAGAACTTACCCAGGATCGAATAAAAGGCGCGAGGGCCGGCTGAGCGGGGACAGGCGGCATCGGGCACACAGGTGTGTGAAGGGACAAGACTGGGTGGAATTTAGTCCCACACGTGGTAGAAACGCAAACTGAGACCCTCCTCCTTGGTGGCAGGGGGCAGGCCGATGTGGAGGTGCTGCCCACGGGACGGGAGTGCGGAAAAGCTGCGTCCTGGGCCAGAGGAAAAATGCCGATCTCAGGCCGGGAAGTCACCAGGAGCAGCTGCTGGGCCCTGGATGGAAGAATGAAGGTCATACACATCTTGAACCATTTGGCAGGGCTCTTGGAGATCACACACTGTTTTGGTTTAAATGTTTGTCTCAGACATTTACTGGGTAGTAATCACGTAGAGCTTCCAAAATAGTGTCAGGGCAAAGAGCAGACCCCATTGTTGTACAGAGAGGAAACGGACACATGCATCGGGCAAAGTCCACGGAGACACTCAGATCAAGGTCAAGTACCTGAACATGGCCGACCAGAGGAGAGCGCCGGCCAGTCAGTCAGTGTTCAGAAGCAGCGCGGTCCCCTTCCGGCCCCGCCAGTCTACTCAGTCGTCGTGGGCTACAAGCAGCTAAGAGTTTTCTGGAGTTAGCAAAACTGTTAAGTTTTAGCAAGGCTTTACTTATCTATCTCAAAATTCTAATAACTTTATAGAGAGGAAATTACAGATATCACCCGTGAGAGATCATTTGACTTGCCGTGGTTTATGGCCAGCTAGATTTGCTTGCATGGCTGTGTTTCGGACGCACACGCAGGAGGAGGGTGAAGACGAACAGCTGGAGTCTCAGCCGGCAAGGACCACGCACTTGGAGAGTGATTAATCACGGGCTTGGGCAGTCTGACTCTGACACCCGTGACCCCTCTGCACGCGCCCCGCTCGGGGAGAGAAGAGAGGGAGAGGAGAAGCACGGTTCTGCGAGCACCCACCGGCCTGGCGTCTGCTGGAGTCTCACGGGCACAGAGGCGTGGGCCTTTGCAGGGCCGGGGGGAGAAGAGCGACACTCGTGCTCCCAAACCGTGCTTTCCCAAAGAAAGAAGGATGCTCCTGGGGGAGACAAAAGTAAGCAGTTTACCTCACCAATGCCAACCAGACATTGCAACCAGAAGTCCCTATGAAGTTAACAGACGCATTCCCTACAGGAACCAGTCACTCCCCAAACAGAGGGGGCCAGCAAGCGTATGACCACGATGCTTTAAGACAACAAAAACCATGCGAGGAACAAGGACATGCACTTGAGTTCATACAAGCGAGGAACCAGAACACAAAGAGAGAGCCTTCTGAACTTCCCTGCCCTGACGTAGCAGTGTCCCCAGAGGCAAGCGACCCCAGGTACCACCTGATGGCTTTCAGGCGGCACTAGCCTCCATGAGCTGGGTAGACTAGCCATGGCCATGAGGCCACCATGGTCCAGCGCTGCTGTCTGTCACCACGATCCCTGTATCCACTGCATTTTCTCCCAGGGACAGTTGAGCTCTGAGACTCAGCTTATAATTTAAAGTTCAAGTTTGAGTGTAAGAGGCTACCTCCTTCAGAAGTACAGCTTGGAAAGGCCCATAGCGACACCGGGAATTTTGTGAGCATGTGTAAATTATTTACAGACGTCAGAGCAAATACATCCTCCACAAGTCTCTTTAATGTCAGTATTGTTTCCAGCTGTCTTCTTGCAAAGATTTATGCTTTTTTTTAAAGATTTTATTTATTTGACAGAGAGAAACACAGCGAGAGAGGGAACACAAGCAGGGGGAGTGAGAGAGGGAGAAGCAGGCTTCCCGCCGAGCAGGGAGCCCGATGTGGGACTCGATCCCAGGTCTCCGGGATCATGACCTGAGCCGAAGGCAGTCGCTTAACCAACTGAGCCACCCAGACGCCCCAATTTTTAAATCAAGAGAAAGAGAAGTACTTAACTTTCTCATGTCCCTGTTGTTCAGTTTTAGTCTCTCTTGGTAAAGGTAATCATTAGAACACATTTATATTGGGCATTTTGAAAGTAAAACATCACATCATAACCAACAGAGTAAAAACTCTGTCTCCTAGCAGAAAAAAAATAAACTAAACCAATGATTATTTAACAAAAATACTGCTTAAAACATCAAACTATCATTCACAATGCGGCGTCGGTTTTTGAACGGTTTCATTTCATGCAATGGTTTTATTTTATTTTTTTGACTTTTTTTTTAAATTTTAAACTTTATTTTATTTTTTCGGTGTTCCAAGATTCAGCGTTTAGGCCCCACAGCCGGCGCTCCACACAATCCGGGCCCCCGTTAGCACCCAGCACCAGGCTCCGCAGCCCCCACCCCTGCCCTCCGTAACCGGGCTCTGTTTCACCTCTCTCGTGCCTCCTCTCCCTTCTCCTTTAGCAGCTGTCATGGCGGCGCCGTCTCAGCACAGCTTTACACCCGGGACACCGCAAACCTGCAGGACGGACGTCCTGCGAGCCACGGCGCCTGTCCTGCTTCAACCCTGTCCTCTCCCCACGCAGCACGAAGTGCCGGCTAGTTCACTCACAGACCAGGAGAGCAGGGAACTGAGCAAGAAGTCACAAGTCTTATGTCTTTGTAAGGTGTCCCAGGTTGGGCTGAAGTGTCTTCACCCTCACTCACGCTCCTCTGCGCGGCACCCACTGGGCAGAGCAGCCTGTAAATGCGTGCGACGTAGACACACTCCGGCTGCTCTCACAAGCAGGAGCCTGCAGGAGCGCGGGGGGACACGCGTTCCAACAGCAAGGGCCGCAAAAGAGCGAGCCAGGCGCGCTCGGCGCACTGCCTTCCTACCTTGTTCGTGGGCGCTATGAGAATGTAAAGGTGTGGGCATTTCTGCAGGGAAGGCGGACGTGAGCAGACTGGAACAGCGCGTGGCGGCTTCCCTGCTCCGCAGAGCTCTTGAGGCGCCCCTGGAGCCAGCTTCAGAGCCCCCGACTGCCCCAGAAAGAGAAGGATGTCTCCGACTGCTCTTTTAGTCAACTGGCCAGTCTGTCCTGTGTGTCACCTTTTCCGGCTTCTGTATAACCAAGTCCAAGCCGCTGTCGAAGGGGAAGCGCGTCTCCACCACCTTTGTCCGCCGGCGAGGCCACGGCCCGCCCACAGCCCCGCGGCCACGCGGAATCACCTCTGGGCCCGCGTGTGCAGCAGGCTTGGATTAAGAACGGCTTTCTCTGCCCACTGTAACCTGGGTGGCAGATGGTGCCGTCGTCCTTTAAGGGCAGTCCTTAGGCTCTGCTGAAATTCAGCGGCTATGACCACAGAAGGGTCGTGTTTCAGGTAATGACGTGATTTTAAAGCAGTCACTGGACCAGACGTGAATCTGGCAATCGGAAAGGTGAGTGAGGGTCCTCCCGTCTCTTGCTCTCAGTTTCCACGAGTAGGGGCTAAAGGCCCGGCTGGCCTGGGGAGAGCAGAGGGCGGCCCAGGGCTCGGGAGCCAGAGGCGGGGGCCGCCCTGCGGACGGTGATGGTGACAGACCCAGAGCAGACGCGAGCGCCGGGCCAATTCCTGGAGAATGGCCCTGCCTTCTTTCAAGGTTTGTATGCAAGGAGTTTCCCGGAAGTTGATTACTTCTTGTTTTTGTTCTTGGGTCAAACTCTACTAATATAATAGTGCTTTTTTTTTTTTTAAGATTTTATTTATTTATTTGACAGAGACATCACAGGCAGGCAGAGAGGCAGGCAGAGAGAGAGGAGGAAGCAGGCTCCCCGCTGAGCAGAGAGCCCGACGCGGCCCCGATCCCAGGACCCTGAGACCATGACCTGAGCCGAAGGCAGAGGCTTTAACCCACTGAGCCACCCAGGCGCCCCGTAACAGTGCTTTTTAAAGTTTGTTCCTTTCTTCCTTCCGAGAATGGCATGCAAGACTCGCCCCAAAAGTGAGGAAACGGTCCGTCGGAAGAATGAAGACTCCCGGAGCAGCGTGCGAACAGTGGTGACTACTTCACGATTGCGCCGAAGGAAAGGGTGTGGTTCCTCATACCCGCCAGGTTCCTTCGCTCCATGCAAATCCTATAGAAATCTTGTCTCCTGTCTTTCCTCTTCCTCCCATCGCCTAAGAAGGAAAGCCCTGGAGGCTGAGGTCCAGGGATGTGTGGTGACCTCAGCGGTGCTTGGTCTCCGCCTGGGCGCCGAGTCCGACCTGCAGCCCTAGGGACAAGGCGGCGTGTCTCCGCTGCAGATCGGGCAGGAAAGGAAGACAGGAAGCCCGGAGAAAGGCGCCTGAGAACCCCAAGTGCAGCTGTCCCAGGGGCTGGCAAGTCCCGCGGGGGGAGAGGGAGCCCACGGCGGGATCTGTCAGGAGGGCGGCTGGTCGTGTCCTCAGGAGGGCTGGCGACGCGGCGTGGAGGCACACCACGGGAGCTGGGCCACCACCGATCACGGCACCAGGCTGCGCACCGAGGTCGGGTCTGCCTTACTGACGACCTTCACTAGTCCCATGTGGAAAAACACACGGTGCAGAACAAAATGAAAGAAACTGCACACAGGGTCCTCCGATACGGCGTGGGGCCTCGGTGCGTCCGGCGGTTCGCTCAGTGGACTCCCTCGCCCGCTGCCCGATGCAGCGCGTTTATTTATAAAATGAGTGACCTGACCCAGCCGTGAGCGCCACGAAGCCGTAGGACTGTCTCGACCTGCTGTATTTCACGTGACACGTCAGGCAGGAGGAGCTGTAAGTGTGGCTCCGCTCTGTGACATGCAGACTCAACGGTGCATTCAGGTGTCCAGGGGAGTCTGAAACCTTTCTAGGTCTATTTCGTTCTTTATTTTTTCTACACCTTCTAACTTTGTGCAGGACTGTTTCTCCTGAAAGTGGTCAGCGTTGTGAGTCGTACTTCATTTAACTCGCTGAATCAGTGGACCTCTCTAAATCTCCTGTTGCGTTCGCCATGGCTCATGGGGTTCTGGGGCTCAAGGCCGCACGTGCGTGTTTCTGGCAGGCAGTTAAGCTTTTAGGAAAAGTGAGCCATGTTTATACCCAAACAAATTCACAGCCTAACTGCATTAGATCTGCATATTCATAAATACGAGGGAGAATCATGGGCTCTTATAGGAGGCACAGAAGAGGATGGGGGGGTCTGTCTCTGACTATGTAGGACCAGGGTGATCCTTGGCTTTTAGCCCCCATCTCCCCAACTTGTGGGATGGAAGTGTTCTGGGAGGGCTGAGCCGTCAACCCTCACAGTTTTCTAGGACCTCACAGCTCAGAAAAAGTTCAATGTCATCAGTGGTGTCGATGGGCAGAGAGAGGGGAGTTTACGGTTTTGCTTCAAGTTATTAGAAATCACTTACTCAGTTTTGAGCTTCTGCTAATTCCCTTGGGGTGAACAAGGAGAGCCCTAATATGTAAAACACAAGCTTAGGCTACTCATGCTCCTGTTGTCAAAGCTAATGGAAGCCAGTTACTTTACAGTAGGCACGATGCTAGTATTTCCGGAGCGAACGTGCACGTCTCACACAGTCCTTATGGGCAGAGAGTTTAACCCTGTCACCATTTCGCGACCACCATTTTAACAGAATGTATTATATTTTATTGTATAATAATAAAGATCCACTGTTGGAAGTTAAAATAGAGAAAATTATTTAAAAGTCCACCTGAATATCCCAGAAATGGACCCTCAACTCTACGGTCAGCTAATCTTTAACAAAGCAGGAAAAAATATCCAGTGGAAAAAAGACAGTCCCCTCAATAAATGGTGCTGGGAAAATTGGACAGCTACGTATAGAAGAATGAAACTCGACCATTCTCTTACACCAAACACAAAGGCAAACTCGAAATGGATGAAAGACCTCAACGTGAGGCAGGAATCCTTCAAAATCCTGGAGGAGAACATAGGCAGTAGAACAGTGTGGAGGTTCCTCAAAAAGTTGAAAGTAGAGCTACCCTACACCCAGCAATCACACTACTGGGTATTTATCCTAAAGATGATGTAGTGAAAAGAAGGGCCATATGCAGCCCAATGTTCACAGCAGCAATGCCCACAACAGTCAACCTGTGGAAGGAGCTGAGATACCCTTCACCTGATGAATGGATAAAGAAGATGTGGTTCTTCCATACAGTGGAGGATTACGCGGCCCTCAGAAAGGACGAACACCCACCATTTGCATCGACATGGATGGGACTCCAGGGGATCACGCCGAGTGAAATAAGTCGAGGACAGAAAGTGAATTAGCATGGTTTCACTCACAGGTGGGCACAAGGACTACTGCAGAGGACAATAGGGGAAGGGAGGGAAAACCGAATGGGAAGAAATGAGAGAGGCACACAAACCACGAGAGACTTTGACTCCAGGAAACCCCAGGAAACAAACGAAGGGTTGGTGGAGGGGAGGCGGGTGGGGGATGGGGACTGAAGAGGGCATGGGATGTGAGTGGCACGGGGGAATACACAACTCATGTATTATTGAACACTGCATCTGAAACTAATGATGTGCTCTGTGTTGGAGAATTGAATTTAAATTAAGATAAAGTCCACCTAACAATATCTATTAACAAAGGAAAATCACGGTCCTTGTATTTGGTTAATTACATGACAGTGGGTCATGTGGGCCCTTCCGCATCACTGTGTTCTAGCATTATATACTGCATCTATATTTTACGTGTGACCTTTTTAACATTAAAACCAATGCATCCTTAGGCACAGCGGCAGTAAAGAGGAGCATGCGGCCCACGCCCGGCGCCCACCCAGCGATCCAGTGTATCCAAACTGCCTGGAATAGCCTCAAGACTTTCTGCAGTGAAAAAAACAATATGCATAAAAACCTAATTATACAGCAGAATGCAAATGGGCAGTTGGAAGCAGAGTTGCAGAGTTATTACCCCGCTTAAACAAAGATGTATTATTACTGCAAACACCCACACCACTCAGAAACAAAGCATTACGATGTTTGGAGCAATCATCCCGAGCAAACTCATGGTTGCAGAACCCAGTGCTTGGCGCTGGGTCGGCAGGGATCACGCAGACCCTCCTGGGGCTCTGGGCGAGGAACGCAGGTGGGGACAGGGTGCCACCGCAGGGGCCGGCCCGGGCAGGGCTACTGGGGCCATAGCCTGACGGGAGACTGAAGGGACTTAACAGAGGATCCAGAGGGAAGTTAGTTGCGCAATTACGCAGGTGTTGTACCTTAGAGAGGATATATGCCTGCAAGTGGCGCCTCCCCTGAGTGACTACTGACACCCAGAGTCAAGACCCTACTGAGGCCTCTATCCCTCCCCCACTTCATGCTCGGAACCCCTTCCAAGTCGCCTAAGGTGATGTCACACTCCCGCCCTGGTGCCCTTAGTTACGGCGGCTCTCTCTCCTTGCACCACCGGTGTGCACGGATGGTACCCCCCAAAGGATAAGCCATGACCCCCATTCCTGCACATGTGACCCCTGGAAACAGGTGGATGAAGTCACTACTGGCCTTAGCCCACTGACTGCGCCCTGGGCAGCAGAGAAGGCTGACCCAGGAGGGGCAAGACCGCAGGGCTGGAGACTAGCCTGATGCCACCATGATACCAGGAGGCCTGTGGGCCCTGTCAAGCACCAGACGCTGTAGGAGGTGGGAAGGACCCTGCCAGAGCCCTGTGACACCTTGACTTTGGACTTCTAGCCCCACAGCCAAGAGGGAAGACGCCTACTGTTGAAGGAGGTGTTTAGGCTCCAGGGGCCACGTCTTCAATGCCTTTCTGCCGGAGTCTAGAAGTTTTTCTTGTGGTGTCACCGTGTTCTAGTATGAGGCCCTACATATGTACTTCACATCCCCCAGGTGCTGAGAGTGCAGAACAAGCAGACAGGTAAGATGAGCTAGTGCCCTGGAGCGGCTCCGTCAGGCAGGCAGAAACAAACCAAATGAGGGGGTACAAGGCCATGTGCGCTGTCAGCACTGCCGAGAGGGGGGGGATTCGCTCTGGGATCACGGGAAATCTAGAAGGGGCCCTCGGGGGGCAGCCGCTGGAGTGTCGGACTGTTGCTTTCGGCTCAGGTCATGATCTCAGGGTCCTGAGAACCGACTACATCGCTGGGCTCCAGCACTCAGTGGCCGGTGGTCCTGAGATCGTCTCCCTCTGCCCCTTCCCGGCTTGTGCTAATTCTCAAATAAACCTTTTCTTTTCTAAAATAGAAAATATAAAGTGAAGATGAGATATTCAATTTGTTGGATTTAATCTATGGAGCTTGTATTATTCATAATTATGGAGTTTTCATAAGCACAGTTTTAAAAGACTTCAGTAACAGATTTACCCCATGATGCTCAGAAAAAAATATTTCTCCACCTAAAGTTAAATGGTGTAGATTAAAACCTCGCAATTCGAAGACTGTGAATACTTGAAAATTCGTTTTGCAGCAAACAGGGAAGAAGGCGTGAAGGGTCCCCAAGTAGGACCTGAGACAGGGCGGGGCGCTGCCACCTGCTGGCGCCGGGTTGAAGCGCGGTGGGGCCGTGTCCACACTGCCGCCTTCCCCGGCCGTGGAGGCCACTGCGGGGGCCGCGGTGACCACCCGGGGACTTGCAGCCCCGCGTCAAGCACGTGCACACGGATCGCACCTCCAGGACCGGGCTGCGCAGGGGGTTTCTGACTCCGTGTGGGCGGCGGCGTCCGCCTGACTCGGGGCAGCGGTTAAACCGTGTCTGCACCGCGCACGAGGAGACCGAAGGGATCGCAGGGGCGCAGGGGTGGGAAGCAGGGAGCACACCGTGAGAAGCAGAGGCAGGAAGTGTTCAAAGCGGGGTTTGGCCCGGCGGGTGCTTTCCGAGGCACCGGGCGGGCAGAACGCGGGAGGCGGGAGCCACAGGGGCCCCACGGGGGTCCGGGAGGCCATGGCCCATGGGACCTGCTCAGTCCCCAGACGCCCTTTCGGACCCTGGGGCCGCCCTGCAAGGCAGAACTGGTTTGATTCCACAGTAGTGCCACCACCTGCCGAGAAGCCGGTCCTCCCGCTGCTTCTGCTCAGCTGTGCTCCGCGTCCGCCGCCCCGGAGACGGGGTCCCCCCTCTGCGCGTTCGGCTGGGACTGCACCCGGCGCGGAGCTTCTCTGCACGCGGCTGTCGCGCCCCGCGGGAACCCGTCTGTCTCCCGGGAGAGTCCGTAGGTGGCCGCACACACACCCGTGCCCACCTGCCCCTGGGAGGACATGCCCTGCGCTGATGTAGTCAACCCGGGGTCCGAGTCACTTCCAGAGGCACGAGGCGCTGGACACCCGAGTGACCAGCAGCGATCTGAATGCGCCTGGGCGCTAAGCACAGGGAGAGCCTCCTGAGAGTCCACTCTCAACTGTGGCCGCCGCCCCCCCCCCCC